>JAGKTI010003092.1:0-11210 GCA_018397915.1 Birgus latro | reverse complement strand
AAGCTTTTGATTCCATCCCCCGCCACCACCTCACAAACAAAATATTCAACTTAAACATGCACAATAACACAAAAAGATGGCTGGCAAACTACTTAGCAGGCAGATGTGCACATGTAACTTTTGCCGGTCAGTCTTTGAACATCAGAAACTTCACAAATGGCATCCCCCAAGGATCTGTTTTGTCCCCTACACTCTTTAACCTATACATGCATGACATACCCACACCCCATATGCCACAGATACACATAGCATCCTATGCAGACAACATAAAACTTTATTTATTTATTTATTTTTTTAATGCAAGGAAGAAGGAACCAAAGGCCATGGGCCCGCATACTGTTCCTATGAAGAAAAAACAAAAAACAATATGAAGGAGAGCAAAATTCAAGATCAATTCATTTCGAGATGCCTGGACGCACTGCGTTTGAAAGAATGGAGATCATAGGAAGTAGGGAATACAAACAGAGGAAGACAGTTCCAGAGTCGTCCATTTGCATAAATGAAGGACTGGGAGTAACTGTTAACTCTTGCATTAGAGAGTTGGACAGAAAAGGGATGAGAGTTTGTTGCTAGACGGGTACTACTTGCCCGTCGTAGAGGTGGGGAGATGCAGGCAGACAGTTCAGAGGAACAGTGACCGTTGAAGTAGCGATAGAAGAGAGATAAAGATGCAACAGTGCAGTGAAGAGATAGAGGTTCAAGGGAATCAGTAAGAGAAGGAGAGTTAATGAGACGAAAAGCCTTTGACTCCACCCTATTGAGAAGACCTGCATGTGGGGAGCCTCCCAACATATGAGAGTTGTACTCCATACAGGGGCGAATAAAACCCGTGTACAAAGTGAACAACTGTGCAGGGGTAAAGAAAGTTCGGAGTCGGCTTGGCACACCTAATCTCTTGGAAGCAGATATCACAAGAGTAAAACCTCACTAGAACGGACTAATTGAGGCCAAAGTCATTCTGAAAAACACGATATTCCGAAAAAGCGACATAGGGATTTCCCCCTGCTAAGATATTTTCATACATGAAAAGAGTCATGGCCACAATCCTACTTCATTCCATCTTTTCCTTCTAAATTGTGGCATTAACTCATTTGCCTCTTAACTTTTCTCAAAGGCCACTATAAATAATTTATTGCATAACACAGTACAGTTTTTGTAAGGTTTATACTTTATAAAGGCCATTGTAACACTCACAGGAAGATATTTTTCATACATGAAGTGTCATAGCCACCATCTTGCATCACCCCACCAGTTCCTTCTGTCCCTTTTGCTTCTTTTCTAAAATTCCACTAAAAATCATTCGTTGCATTACACAGTATAGTTTTAGCAAGGTTTAGACTCGATAACAGCCAAATATAACACACAAAATAAGATATTTTCACTTATTAAAAGCATCATGTTCACCATCCTGCTTCATCTGCACCAGTCCATTTTGACTCGTGGTAATATCTCATTTGCCTCTTACTTTTTTTCTCAAATTCCACTATAAATAATTTATTGCATGACACAGTAAAATTTAAGCAAGGCTTGGACATAAAACTCATAATAAAAAAAAAAAAAATTCTTACGTAACCATTCACACTCCCTTGGCCATCCCTGCACCCCCACCTTGCCTGGTGTTTATCATTCAGCACCTGATGAAGGATCCTTCAGAGCAAATCCTTCAAAATCATTTCCCATTATCTTCAGGGTCATCATCAAGGAACAGTGAATCATTTTCCCAATTGTCTTCACTGACAAGAGCTGAATTGTGGATGGGAATTGGAGGTGTAGCCCATACCGTGTGTGTGTACACATATGGTGTACTTAATTTTAAGCATTTTTCAAGTACACTTTATACACCTTAATTTTTACAATCTTACAAACAAGTATGATCACTCTGTCTGTATATTTCACTTATCACTCATCACCGTCGAGCAGTATATCAGGGACTTAGGGAAAATGACGTTGGGGGGAAATGATGTGGAGGAAAAATAATGATGTTGCCAGCTCACCACAAACCGATGCACGAACACACACACCGCTCGCCGTGTGATTAATGATGTCTTTATATTAATGCACACCCCTTTTCTAATTTTTGAGCATTTAGAAAGAACATTATGGGTATAACTTAATTATAAACACTTCAAATACTGTACTGTATGTACGCTTAGAACATCAACTATGCTGCCAGCCCACCGCCAACCAATGCACGAACAAACAAACCTCGTCGACAATATGGCCACCCAGCCGTGAGGTTAGGCAGTCCGGACCGCTTCTAGCTTTTTCAGAGTTTTTCTGATATATAAGAAATAATTCCAGTCGGTTCCCTGACTCCGAAAAAAGCAACTTCCGATGTACTGAAGTCCGTTGTAGTGAGGTCATACTGTATGTTCTTTCCAAGATAAATCCCGAGTGAATGAAACCCCAAGCATGTTCAAGGATGATGCAGGTTTGAGCTGGACATTATTAAACATTAGTGGGTAATCCTGAGGAAGATTTTGTCGGGTTGATAAGTGTAAGAACTGAGTCTTTGATGCATTAAAAATAACAAGATTATTTTTACCTCAATCAGAGATACGAGCCAAGTCAGACATTAGGTGTGCCATAGTCTCATCCCTTGTTTGTTGAAGTAACTGTTGAGATTGATGTTGCAGAAACGGAATGGAAAGGTGAAGGGTGGAATCATCAGCATATGAGTGGATAGGGTTAGATGTACAGCTTAGGTCATTGATGAATAAAAGGAAGAGAGATGGTAAGAGGACAGAGCCCTGAGGAACACCACTGTTGCTAGGACTTGGAGAAAAACGATGGCCGTCTACAACAGCAGCTATAGAACGACCAGAAAGGAAGCTATAGATGAAGGCACAGACAGAAGGATAGAAATCGTAGGAGGGCGGTTTGGAAATTATAGATTTATGCCAGACTTGATCGAAAGCCTTCGAGATTTCAAGTGCAATGGCAAAGCTAAGTCCCAAAAGGAGGATGACTAGGAGTCTGAAAGGTAGGTGAGAAGATTGCCAGTGGAGCGTCCCTGACGGAGCCCATACTGATGATCAGAAAGAAGGTTGTGACAGGAAAGATGCTTTAAGATTTTTCTGTTAAGAATTGACTCAAAAACTTTTGAGACACAGGATGTTAAAGCAATTGGACGATAGTTAGAAGATTGGGAATGGCCACCCTTCTCTGGGACTGGCTGAATGATAGCAAACTTCCAGCAAGAAGGAAAGGTACAAGTTGATAGACAAAGGCAAAAGAGTTTACGTAGGCAGGGTGTACGCACAGAAGCACAGTTTTTGAGGACAACAGGAGGGACTCCATCTGGCCCATATGCCTTGTTAGTATTGAGGCCTGTGATGGCAGAAAATGCATCAGCTGAAGAAATTTTAATGTCAATCATGAGGAAGTCAGAGGGGGGAAGTGAAGGAGCAAAAGCACCGGAATTGTCTAAGGTGGAATTGGAGGAAAAAGTCTGTGCGAAGAGATCTGCTTTATCAGTAGAAGAAATAGCTACAGAGCCATCAGAGTAGAAAAGAGGAGGGATGGATGATGAGGTAAAGTTGTTAGAAAGGTTTTTGGCAAGGTGCCGAAAGGAGCGAGAAGAATTCGAGTTGGAGAGTTGAGAACATTTAGCACGGATGAAATTATTTTTAGCAGAGCGAGAAACAGACTTAGCATGATTCCGGGTAGAAATATAAAAAAGATGTGATTCAGGGGTGAGTTGGCTGTCCCTGTTGTGGACAGCATTAGAACAATGTGATTAAACCAAGGCTTTCTTGCATTAGTCAGAAGATATGAGAAAGGAATGTATGTTTCAATGCCTGAGAGAAAAACCTCTGTAATGCGCAAGGCACACTCAGATGGCTCCCGGCCATGGAAGCAATAATCATTCCAAGGAAAATCAAAGAAGTACTGCCTGAGGGCCTCCCAATCCGCAACTCCGAAGTACCACAGACGACGTTTCTTTGGCGGGTCCACAGGCCGTACCGGAGCGATAGGATGGGTTGAAGTAATAAGGTCATGATTGGAGGAGCCCAACAGAGAGAAAAGATTAACAGTGTACTGTACTTACATGTACACACCAAAACGCAAACACAATCGCACACATCCTCCAACTTACCTCAGCACACTACACGAATGGTTCACTACAAACAGGCTCAACATAGCCCCGGCCAAATCTACAGTTACCCTTCTCACAAACTGGATGGCAGATCAAAGTCACATCCCACACCTCACCATAAACAACACTCTTCTACCACACACACACACACACACACACACACACAAAATCCTTGGTGTAACATACAATAAATCAATGTCATTTAAACAACACATCACAAACATCAAAAATAAATTAACACCTAGACTCAGTGCCTTGAGGTCACTTGCCCATACAACATTTGGACACAATAAAGAAACCATCACCACAGGATACAAACAATATATACTGTACATTCAGTGATGAATTATGCAAGCCCTGCGTGGGCTCCTCAGCTCACAAAACAACCTATAACACTCTTCTGACCATACCGAACAAGGCCCTAAAAATAATCACAGGCTGCACAGCTACTACACCTACTGACCACCTACACCAAGAAACCAAAGTCCTCAGAGTCAAGGATCATCTTGACATGAGAGGCACCCAATTTCTCACTGCAGCCTCCACAAACCCACAACATCCACTGTACTACATGGCAGCACATCCACACACACCAAGGAACATCAAAACAACACCCAGCACACGATATCATACACAAATACTGTCATCTCCTCCCCCCTGCCCACCTCAGACCAGCTTCCAGAAGCATAGTCATAATCAAATCACTCGCCGTTCCATTCATTCACTTGAGACAACACACAGCTGCATGCATGGCCTCCTGATATCCATCTTTCTGAATCCTATCTCCCTCGTGAGGACAGGGTCCACCTGGCCAGGCTGAGATGTGGGCATTATCCAGCCCTCTTAAGTTATCAGAAGAGGCTGGATGACTCCGTCATTGACGCCTGCCCAGGATGTAACACAGCACCCTATACAATTAAGCACATCATGGAAGACTGCATTGCACACAATCACCTATGCCAGCAACACAACATACACTCCTTGAGAGCTCTGTGGGAAAGCCCAGTCTCGGCCATGGCCTTCCTTAGGGACTCGGGGCTGTTCAGCCAGACTGCCTAGAGAACAACTACTACTACTACTACACCTTCAACTGCAACATTTCCCACTCTAGCATTCAGATTTCCAATCATTACCACATTCACATTCGCTCCAAAACTCTGCAGACACTCATCAACATCATTCCAGAAAGACTCCCTCTCTTATACATCCCTTTCTCTGCCAGGCCCATATGCACTCACAAATACCCACAACTCACGTTCAAATTTTGCTTTCACCCACATCAGTCTCGATGATCTCTTCCATTCAGTCACACACAGCTGCACTTCTGGGCTCACTAACAAGGCCACACCTTCTCTTGCCCTTCCTCTATCAACACCTGACAATCTTCCATTCACACTTCCGAACTTAGACTCACCTTTCTCTTTCATCTTTGTTTCACTCAAAGCTAACACATCCAACTTTCTTCTCACAAACATTCTCCCAATCTCCTCCCTTTTAGCCTCAGTCGTACTATATCCACGCACATTTATAGATCCAGTCTTCAGGGTACGGGGATAACTCAATCCCCCATCCCTTTCTATTCCCTGTCTCTTTGTAGGAACTAAAAATCAGAAGATTGTGTCACCCCTGTGGTGGGGGGGACACAATCTGGTTGCACTATGGGGTGGTGCTACTGTTCTGCAGCCAGGTTGTGTTAGGAAGAATTCTGCCACCATCTGGTTGCACTATGGGGTGGTGCTGCTTTTCTGCGGCCAGGTTGTGTTAGGAAGAATTCTGCCACCGTATTCTCTGTGTGTCGTAAAAGGCAGCTAGAAGGGGCAGGGTGAGAGGAATGCACTACTGAATGAAATAGTGTATGGCAAAACAGTTCATAAATTTAAGGATATGTATGATAAAAATAGTTTAGTACACGGGACAGTACGAGCTTGACTTATTCCTGTTAAGATACAATTAGGTAAGAACAGCAGCTGTGCTAAACAGTGACCCATTAAACTTCCAGCACACAGGGGATATAACTAAAGTTCCTTGGTGTGTCCAGCTGATGTGTCTGGATTTCTGCCATCCATTAGTCTTCTGAATGCAGTGATTTCTTTTATATTTTGTTGCTGCCATGTTCAAGCACTGTAAGTTGGAGCAGGAGAAACTGTTCACAGTGGAGGAGTTAAATTTATCTTTCTTTGACCCCTTCAGTACAAGAGGGCTTTCCTAAGTTGAATAAAATTATCTAGTAATAGCAAGTGTGAAAAAAAGGTCACTGTATTTAAGGGATTAAGCCCAAGACTAACAACAATAGAGCTTTCAAACATTATTATTTGGGACCGTATCTCCATTGAAATCATGCAGACCTACCAGCCTGATGCTTCAAGTTACTTCCACTCTCTCACTGACATCACTGACACTTTCTAATGACTTCAGCAACAGATCTTACAAAGTGTGTTTGTGACCCTGATTTAATGTTTTCCTTCAAACTAACTCCTAAAACTAATGTCACTATATCTTAGTACTGTATATATCTAGTAGTGTGTAGGGCCTATGTGCCAATTCTCGCTTTGATAAACAGGCATCACTTTCAAACAGTGCTAATGACATGTCTACGACCCAGTGCCCCTGTGGCCTCAGTGTAGGGGCTGGTGTCACGAGAGCAAGACCTGTGATCAACTTGACCAAATAAATAACCAATAATTTGCATCAGGCTTTGGATTTACCTGTATTGGATGTGAGTAGTTTAACATATTTGAATATCATAGGTCTGTGAATTCTTCCTTAAGATCTTCGGAAACTTATTTCCAGGTGTGTCGTATCGCATATGAGATCATGCAAACTTATCATCCCGATGCCTCAAGTTACTTTCGTTCCCTGGATGACATTTACTACTACGGAGGTCAGAATGCACATAATCAGCGGGCCCGCTTCTCACATATACCACGCAGGTATGTTGCTACCACAGTGTCCAAATGGTTAGCATTGTTGGAGCTGAAACTACTGGGCAAGATAACAGCAAGGTTTATATACTGTTGCCGACACTTAGCACCTTTCAGCTGTTGTGTCCTCCACCTGTTGTACTTTGGTAGGTAAAATAAGTACCTAGTGTAGCACCTATAGAGTGTAACTATGGTAATCTGCATTATGTAGTGGTCTTGTATCCCAGGTTATTTGGTGAATAACTCACCACAGGCTCAGAGACCTAAGTTACAGAAATGAGCACCACCTCTTGCAGCTGCTGTCATTCTCACCTTTGCTTCTATTAACAGCAGTGGGTGATATAAGAACACAGCCAGTTTTGTTAATGACACTGATTTCTTTGCCCAGTGATCTTACCAGACATTAATATTTTTATCATTGGGTAATTTTCCTTTTCCTCCATACTGCCATTCATTTCTGATGATTTTTCAAGCTTATTCTTGAGGGGAATATGGTGGGTTTTCTTTTTCTAGGTTGGTTTGTTTAAGTTTTTAGGGGCTTCAGGTGATGATTCAAAGTAGGGAGAGGAGGGCAAATTATTGAATATGAGAAGGAATGTGTAGGTATCAAGCTGGGAGGGGATGGGAAACCAGCTGAGGAATGGCAGTGATTGAGCCATGAGAAGAGAAGGGTGGTGGAAAAAGAAAGGGCAGGAAGGAGTGTGAATGGGATGATATTTGGGAATGTGAGGGAGAGTTGGAGAGAGGGAGTGAAATATAGAGTCAGATCAAATCTGACATGATGTAAAGATGCTCTCCAAGAACAGGTGTGGCTTGGTCAAAGCTCATCTGTCACCAAAATCATTATTATCTTTTGTTACTTCCTTTTGAAGCTCTTCATTCTCATGTTTTGATTTCAGAAAACCGGCACTGCTGAGAATTTTACCCATTTCCAATATCTTTTTTTTGCCATAGACATCTCACAGAAATAGCATTTTAGTAATTCCCATTTTGATTTTCATAACAAAAGATATACTTATATTTAGGCCATTCTGTGGATACCAGTAAATGTACAGCTCCGGCCAGAATTTCGTGATACAGTCAGCACTGCCAACTTCAAAGCGTCTGGGATTCAGAGATCGAGAATTTCAACTCCCGTGTCTGACACACCCACACACACACGCACACAGAGTGAATATACGCCTAAGACATGGTAATGGACATCGATAGAGCGTCTGTCTATCTCATTACAGTCACTACCAATATTTCTATGAAATATATAATCTACAGTATATCCTTCTATATATGTAAATGACTGGAAGTTTTATTATTACTTTATTTCCATGTCACATGAATTAATGTGGTTAGGCAACATAGGATTACATTTACCCAGCATACATCTTATACTTGTATAGTCATAGCTAGGAAATGCTGACAGGTAACATTTTACCATTTGCCTTGCCCTTTGCAATTGACCTTTTAATTTCAAAGTACATTTGTGTAGTTAAATCGATGATGAAAGTATAGGACACCTGTGTCTCGTGTGTAAGCTATGAAATGCACGATGGTCGGGTCTCCTTACATTTTGTCTAAGCTGTAGGTTAATCACATAAATGACGGATGCTGCCACAACGTGGATAAGCATCTTATTTTATATTATTATTGGTAAAGTGAAATCAATATATTGTTTTGTCTCTTAATATTATAATCGTAATAATAAACACTGAAGGGGATGAAATACTCAGTTGCTTTGATATTTATTATTACCATACGTAATATCCAGTCCACCCACCATTTTTCACAATCACTTTCTGTAGCCTCTGCATCATTAATGCAACAGGCGTTTGCATCACTTAGAGAATTTCGACTCGCGTGTCTGACACTGATAGAGAGGGAGGGAGGGAATCATCCGAGATTTCTTTGTATCATATGGATCTGGGGGGTACCAATCCCCCGGAAAATATCGGCAAGAAGGTGTGAAACCTGGCGTTGAGAGGCAGCAGCATCGCTCTGCGCGATAGTGGGCTGTCTATACGTGCTATCGCTCAGCGACTTGGCCTGGCACCAAGGACCGTCGCCAAGTGAATTACGAGGTGGAACACCAGCGGAAACCTAAATTACCTGCGTAAGTTCAAGTTGTGTGCATACCTGGATTTGTTATAGTTCGAGTATACATAAGATATAGTGTGTGTGAACAATTATTGATATTTTACCTATGAGGTTACAGTTATTATATCGAAATTTTCAACATATAATCATATTCTACGAAAATACATATTGTCTGCGATTACATCTACAGCCATCAACAACTGTCTTGTGACCTGCATTACTGGTTGGTGGTGGGGCAGTGTAGGGTATCAGATGTTTAGTCCTGTCATTAATGGGGTTGAAGTAAAGGGGAGGGGGGGTCTGTGTTAAGCTGTTAACATGCTATGATGGTTAAGTGTTGTTCACGGTAACGTATGACTTACAGTAGCATTATAATATAGTAGTAGTTCATATTTACATGTTATCTATGTTTATTTAGTGCATCCAAACCTGGCTGTAGCAAAGACGTGACCAAAACGCATTGTAGCTCTGGCTACCCTCTTTAGTCTTCCAATAACGTTATCATCACTCCCACCCTCCCGTTCTCAAATGACCATGGTATATGAAATGCAAAGGAGATTATTAGTTTTTCCACATAACCATTAACTACAAATCCATATCATTGTTTCACACATTAAGCATAACTGGTGATTAAACTATCGATTACATTTAGTATCCATTAACATTATAAAAAGATTCGTATTATGCGACATATCAATGTGTTACGTGATTCCTCTTCCACCAGTGTTAGCAAAATAGGGATGATCATTGATAAAGCCGATAAGGGATGAGGAGAAAAGATATGGGTGTATAGAGTAATATAAACAGCCCTGTTCACAACGTTCCTCTGTCGAAAATGTCGATATGGTAAATGTCCCAGCTGGTTAACAATGTGTTGTCAAACTTTCGTGGATTCTATGGAGGTGACAGTGTTATCGTGTGAAGTAGTAACATAGTCCAGTCGTGCAGTCTGATGACACCAGCAAAGGATGAGAACATTATTGCGGCAGCGGAAGCTAACCCCCTTACCAACGCAGCGGCAATAAGGCATGACTTGCAGTTACAATTGTCAGCCAGAACTGTGGGGAGAAGGTTACATCGTGCTGGAATTCATCATCGCCCCCTGGCGCAG
Source organism: Birgus latro (assembly GCA_018397915.1). NCBI lineage: Eukaryota > Metazoa > Arthropoda > Malacostraca > Decapoda > Coenobitidae > Birgus > Birgus latro. The sequence goes on along the minus strand of JAGKTI010003092.1, from coordinate 991 downwards.
AAGGAACGCCTGATGGACCAACACCGTGCGGGAGGGCTGGCTTTTGCACAGCTCCATGTTGAGCAGGATGACTACTTCTGGAGCAGAGCCATCTTTACGAATGAGAAGCATTTCTCCTCTAGTTCCCATAGCAGACTCCATTGTTGGAGGAGGAAAAATACATGCAAAGATATGAACTGTCGACAGTCCTGCAATATATACGGCTTTATTGTAAATTAATAATCACAGATTTAAATACAATGAAACATATTACGGCTTTGAGAGTGTGGTTGTGATGCAAATGTGATCCGAGTTTGCATGGTTCTTTTAGTTTTTTTGGTTTATCGCGACCCCGCCTTGCCAAGGTGAGGCGATTAAGATATCACATGCGCATCACATTTACGCCCCAAACACCTTTTACTGTGACCCAACTTTGTGTTCCTTCAACAGCACATGGAAAGATAAAACAAAATTGGATGTTTCAAACGCGCAAGGTCTGGGTCACAGGCGTCGTGACAACCCCCTTACAACATTGCGCCGCCTATCTCTCTCCCTTCCATGCCTTTTATTAATATACAGTAATCCCTCAAATATCCGGACGTCCAATACCGGGACATACTCACTATTCGGATATTCTGGGCTGCCCAACCCCCAAAATGCAAAAAAATCCAAAAAAATCAATTAATGTTTTATTTTTTGGATTTCCCGCACGCGCCGATCCCCTCTGTTTACACTCGTGGCACCACTATCGGTCGCCATTACCCACTCCCCTCCTCCCTCGTGAACAACTCCGAAAATGGCGGCCGAAGTGATTGCTTTTGTGGTGATACCCTACCTCCTACAGTGCTTGATACTGCTCTTCACCTTCTTCATCATGTGTGTGATGATGGCCTCGCCTCCCGAGAAGAGGAAGAGAGTGGTTCTGACTGGAGAAGAAGAGGCAGATATTGGACAAGGTGGACGCTGGCTGGTCAACAGGGCGCATCGTACGTGAGTTCAACCTCCCTCGCTC
>JAGKTI010003091.1:41781-60426 GCA_018397915.1 Birgus latro | reverse complement strand
CAATGAGTGACATGGCAGGTGTTAGCCGAAACTGTCTACTATTTTACGTGTTAACCACAGAGCCAGATAAATGCCTGGTGATCTGGTGGTTTCAGAGTGACGCTATAGCCATATGAGTAAATTTGAGAGTATGGTTGGGGTTTACTTTCATCGATAAAGAGGGGTTCAGTATGGAGCAGGAAAAATTAAATAATTGTTGTATGCTGGAGTGTAGGATTAAGTTAAAATATGCATCAGTTCATCGATAAAGAGGGGGTCAGTATGGAGCAGGAAAAAATAAATACTTGTTGTTTGCTGGAGTGTAGGATTAAGTTAAAATATGCATCAGTTTTTGTGCTTACATTTTCCACCATTTGTAGAGAAGAGTGGGAACAGCAAGGAGGGAGAGCAGAGTGTATAGTTGCAGTATGCAGAAATTTACAAATGTTAAAATATACACAATATTTAGTGCATATATGAGGATATTTATGCCTGCGGGCTGGAGTCAGGATTCCAGGGGCTTGGATGGTAAGTGAATGAGTGTGACACAAATAATAGGGTGGCATTTGGTTGGTTATGTCTTCAGACAGGTATTTCATTGCTCTCATCCATTGGTGGGAAAAAGAGGCCTGGATAATGATTATGATGACGGCGATGATTATGTGATGACGATGACGCTTACATGTTCTGTCTTTTACAGGGAAGAGTGGGGGAAGCAAGGAGGGAGAGGAAAAGAAGGACGGAGAATGGGAGCAATACAACGCTGGGGCAGCCTTCTTGGGACCGACGTTGTGGGACAAGACCCTCTCGTACGATTCCGATCTCAAGGTATCTGTAAGTTCCCGAGAGATTCGTTGGGTGGTGGTGGCTAGGCTAAGGTACAGTGCTGGAGAGGGATGCCCATATGTGGTGGTGTAGATATAACCTTGCGGCATCTGTGGTGTAGAAACAGGTAATATTTAGTAGAAGCCACAACTCAATTTCTGCAATGAAGCTGTGTGTATCTGTGTCTTATTATATCATTCAGTTTTTAAAGGAAGTCAGAAGTAATTTGTTTTCAAGTACTGTAGTGAAAACGGTTTTATTTTTATTATTCAGTTATTTTTTCTCCAAAACTCAGTCGTGCCAAAGACAGGTGGATGCCATCGTAGAATGTTACTGGTCAGTTTTCGATAATTCACATTACCCAGTTTCGAAACAAAACATATTTACTGGTTGATTTTAGTGTAATTTGAATGAATTTGAGCATCATTTTTGTCGTAAATTACTCGTTTGCGAGATTAGGCCTACCCAGGGCACAGTGCCCCTATTTTTGGTTAGTTATGGAAGTGGCCAGGTCGCCTGCGGCAGTGTTTACCAACAATCTCACCCACTGGCCATGTTGTTTACCAATCATTGCCCCAACAGGAGTCATCAGTGTATCACGTGTGAAAACAATGGGAAACTTAATGATTTACCCTAACCTAACATATCCAACTTAACCTCACTTGCATTTGACAGCCAGCTTTCAGATGTAAAAAATGCTCTTGAACATTAAATGTCTGGCCACTGGCAGATGTCAGTGGAGATCAGAGGTAATTATATATATATATAGGATTTTCACGTTAAATATATATATTCCAAAAACAAATTTGTAGTGGAATAGATTTAAAATATATAATGTGGTTGTGTCAGATTTCCTGGATCAAGTGAACTGAAATACTGAAAATTTACATTTTTCCCCCCACAAGTACCCTTATCAGTGTTGATGTATCCAAACCCAACCCTGACTAATTGATCATAACCCAGTCTAACCTATTTTATGCAAATCTGACTAAACCTAAACTGACCCAACCTTGACCTAGTGTACAGTATTTTGTTACCCAAATCTAACCAAACTGGCCCCTGATAATTATTTTTACCTTACTGGTATTTATTGATGGATTCATGTTGATCTGTATACTTTTACAGAGTAAATGAATTTGGTAAAAATATAAGTGGTGGTTGTATATCTCATTGAAGATTACTGTACCAAATTATTTGCAATATGAGTCTATAGAAAAATAAAACGAATGCCACATTCAGTTTAACCTAGACCCATGCAGTCAAGCGAGAGACTTTATGCATACTGTACTCAGAAGTTTAACTGGGAACTTTGCTCCCCCACCCTACCCACCCACACATTTATATTTCACTATATACCTGAGAAATTGTAAATTAGCCTCCATGTTCTTGTAAAACATTGTTTGGAGAGGGTTTCAGTAACATACAGCTTGGCAGCCATGCATGCACTGATTTCAATCCTTGCTAATATCCCGGTGCAAGAGTTAGAACACCCACTGATTGTAAATTCAAAGTCAAGCATTGATTGGTTCTGTTGAGTTGAGGAAGGCTGCTACTGGGGCAGCGAGAGGAGTTTTGCACTTGTACATTAGCAAATTGAATAATAGCTTTGTTAATATTCATTTTTGACGGAAGTGTTACGGGAAAATGTTTCCGGGTTTTGCGATATATATATATACTGTACAGCATTACAAAATCCGAGAAATCCGTTGTGGCTGCTGCTAAATATTATCCATAAAAATGACCAACTCCCTCTTTATCCCCGAAAGGAAGAGGGTGGAGTACAGGAGGAGGACATCTTTACTGTGCAGTCCACAAGGTTCACATTTCAAATAAACGTTTGTCTACAACTACTACGAATACTAGGCTAAGTTATTTAACCGTATTCTGGGTAGTACAGGAGTCTAAGCACCTCTTCCTTAGCGATTATTTAGCACATTGCACTTTAGCATTGTCTTGTTTATAGTATAATGTTAGCATTGTCTTGTTTATAGTATAATGTTAGCATTGTCTTGTTTATAGTATAATTTTGATCTTTTTGTATCAGTAGCATACAAGGGGACTTTGAAGGTGTGGTTAAGAAAATACAGTATATTGTTAAAGAAGAGGTGATACATCTCCAGACTGGGCCACCCACATATTGATTCATAAGTTGCTTTAAGAGTAATTTTCCTCCTGTAACCATACCCATCTTTAGGTGGGAAGAAATCTCAAAATGATGATGATGAACCTAGATTTGTTTTTATTGGAAGGAGATTTTCAAACTGATATTTAAGGTTATTTTCTTGTGCAACATAGACTTGTTTCTGCAGGAATGAGGTAGGCACAGTGAGTCTCAGAACTACTAGGGGGCCACAAAATTGTTTTAGAATGGGTTAAGACTGTTTTAAGTTTTATAAAGTTGCAGGCATGTGGGGACTTGGAAATATATTCAAATTCTTGTACTTATTTACATTTGGGAAAAGAATCAATGTACTGTACATTATTATAATTGTTTATTCACATTATTGTACAATATTGTTTAAAAGATCATCTGAAGAAGAGATCATGGCCATTATTTTTTGCTGAACTGGCTACATTCGGTAAACCCTCAGTGTACGGAGGCCCTTTGTGATGATTCAGATTTGCAGTGTAAAAGTTGGGAATGGATTCAAGTTACAATTATGTACACATATGTACATCGAAATTTTGCCTTTCAAAATTAAGTAAAGATAGAAATATAGCGATTCACATTATTGATGGCATGTCGTGCGTCAGCTGTTAACGTGGTCAAGGATACATGTAGTGCTGACCGAACAACATTAATAGCAACATTGTATATCTCGCATTATATATAGTAACATTAAAAAAGTGAAATAGACAGTTGCTTGTGCAGGTAGCTACTAGCTGTGTGCATTCTGTATGTCCTTTCAATTAGAAATTAAGATGCTTCAGTCGTGATCTGTCCATGTCAAAACAATATGTGAATCACCGTGAGGTATGTCAACTGAACAGTTGTGAAGGTACCCACTATGTTCATGATGTGCATTTCTTTTATTACAAACTGTGCTTGTCTGCCAGTGGACATGAACCTGGAAGAATGATCCTAACCTGATGGTTAGTGACTGCTTTCAAGAGGGCTTGAATAAAAGAGTTAATTCAATTACCAACTTGCCTAGCCCCGGGCTCCTACACTCCTCTGTGGGGCGACATAGGATTGGATAATGATGAATGAATTCAATTACCCAGCTCGTTTTATTTCATTTAGGTTTGGCTCCAACATGCTGGCATGCGTTGGAGACTCGGCCTTGGTTGCCTAATACTGTGGTCAAAGGAGTAAGAAGATAAACAAAAAAGCCCTTATTTTATTTGGTTGTATTGTCACTATCACGCTTCCCTCATAAATATATCTTGTTTATGAAAGTACAGTAATAGGTCTTTGAAAGTTAGAAATGCTTAATATTGTGCATTGTTATAGAGCCCCATCCTATTTTACAAGCAAATCATGACCAGCAGAAGCTAACCTAATGACAGAGTAGGGGGAGAAAAAAAAATCAGTGCTAACCTTAGTATCATATTAGCTGTTTCTGCAGAATTTGGATGTCATATTGATAATTAGACTTTGATAAAACTAAGTCCCAGTCATAAGCTTTTTAATATTTTGTGAATGGAAATCTCCTAGAGTCTCTCCTTTGTTTTTACAGGAAATGGAAGAAAAGAAGAGCGAAGAGTCCTCCCATGTCAGTAGTCCTTCCTGCATAAACAGATCTTGGTTACGGGAGGGAAATTATCATCAGGTATAAGCAGATCTTGGTTATGGGAGGGTATTTTAAGATATGACAGACCTTGGTTGTGGGAGGGAACTTTCATAAGGTATATTCGCAGGCTCAAATGTACAATAATGACAATGATTAGGTGGGTATGGAGTGCGGGGTGTGGTGGGCTAGGTCTGTGTTGAAAGAGTTAAGAGGTAGGATGGGGCTGGAATATATTGGTGTTGTGATTAGGAGGGGTAGATTGAGGTGGTTTGGGCATGTCGAGAGGAAGGGGGATGACAGTTGGGTGCAGAAAGCGAGAAGTGTTAACGTCAGAGGTAGGGTTGTGAGCGGTAGACCGAAAAAGACCTGGGATGGGTTTGAGCATGTCCTCAGGAATAAGGGACTGAATAGGGTGGCTACTATAGTCCTTCCAGTTCATGGTGAGCGTTTGGGCGTTGGCTTTTCCGGGGGTTCCCCCACGTGCGATGCTGCCAAACCTGTCAATTCCCTATGGGATCAATTATCAGATTCTCTCTTTCTCTCTGCATAATAAAAAGAACGTTATATTTTTGGTGTAGATTTATTTATATAATAAGCCTATACGGTGTGATGAATTATTCGAATCTCTCTCTCTCTCTCTCTCTCTCTCTCTCTCTCTGCATAATAAAAGGAACGTTACAAATATGGTGTAGATTTATTTATATAATAAGGTTATACAGTGTGATGAATTATTCGAATTGGAGAAGCCTCTCTGTCTGTCAGTCAGTCTGTCTGTCTCTGCATAATAAATGGAACGCTATACATTTTTTGTTGATAAACCTATACTGTATGATGATATTCGAATTTGAGAAGCCTCCCCCCCTCCCTAGCATGGTCGTCCCTGACCGTGCCAACTGTCCCCAAGCTCGGAGAAAAGCAACGTCGGATAGCAACGTGCCAAGTATTGTTGTATTTATACAGAATCATTGTTATTATAAAATGAAAGATAGTCATAACACTGTATAGGCTTATTAAAGTAGTAAATATACACCAATTAATTCAGAAGCAGTAAATAAATGACATAATTATAAGACAGAGTGATGCATGTTGGGCGAGATTTGGCAGAGTCGCATATTGGGGAACCCCCAGAAAAGCCAACGCCCAAACGCTCACCATATATTGGAAGGACTATAGAGAACTGAGCAGCATGGAGAGCCGCTATTAGGTGACCAAGGCCGACGTATGCAAGCATGTTGGAACAGTTAAAAATGAACACAGTAAACAATTATTGGTTGTGAGAGTGAAATTATCGTTACATATAAACAGATCTTGGTTATGAGGAAGAGGGAGTTTTTTGTAAGTTAGAAACAAAACTTGGTAATGAGAGAGAGGGAATTTTTTTTAGTGTAATATCTCTGAGCCAGGATTTCGAGGGCTTGAATGATAAGTGATTAAAAGCATGACCCATTGGGCAAACTTTGGCTGTCTGGACATAGCTACTCCTCACCCTGCCCAAGGGTGGGAGAGGTGGTCTGGATGATGATGATATCTTGGGTGAGGAAATTATCAGAAGTATAAACAAATCTTGCCTAGGATAGTGAAATTATCGTAAGGTACATTGTTAAAGTTATTGTAATGTATATTGTGAATCTCAGCCCAGAACTTGTGTAGCCACCTGCTCCTGAACCCCTGGAACTGGATTATGTACAGTACTGGGCCATATATTGCACAACCCAACTCTCGTGTGTTGCAAGGATGGCTGTCAACATTACCCATGTCTGCAATACTCTACTTTTTTAAATAGCTATATATATAACTTCATATTATGTGGATCTTCTCCGTAGTTGATTAATAATGTCATGAGGCAATAAAAAATATCCTTATCATAATATCAGACAACCATCCCTGCAACATGTAAGATTTGAGAGTGCAATGTATACGCCTCTGTATCTGTTATTAGTTTTTATTTTTGCTTTCTGATAGTCTTGTTTAAGTATGGGAAGACTTCTTGTGCTAGAAAGAGGTTGATCAAAGCTATACCTCTCTTCAGTTGGGAAGTCTCTGGAAGCAAATTATATGTAGTGGTAGAGAACAAAATATAAAATGCTATACTGTATTGAAGGGGTAAATGTTGATAGAAATATAGTACAGAAATCCTTTCTAAGTAAACGAAGAAGACAACATTCATCTTTGTGGTGTCGTGTCTGGTCAGATGTATTTTATGTTGGTATTTTTCCAGTCTCCAGATAATTTACTCAACTTTCAATGACACTAGTAGTGAAGGGGCTAAATGTAGGTTATATCTCACCCTCCTAGTTTTACAAAATGTTTAGTCAAAATCTATTGGGGGGGAGGGGGGGGACAAGTGTTGTTGAACTGGGAGTTAATACTATACTACTATGAGCAAAAAAGTTCAACATTCCACTTCGAGCATTGTGTTCTACCTTACATATTTCTCATTCTTTACAAGAGTACGGCGTATAATCTCGTGTGCATCGTAATGCTTTCACATAAGATATGTTAAAATTGTGATTTGTCCTGGAGGTTTTTCTATCATGTAAAGGCTACCATGGGCACAAGTCCAGTTTGCACCTTTAAATATTCTGAACTAAGGTAGCCTAACTAAGGATTCTGTACTGTGAAGGGAGCAGAATGGAGTAAAGCAATGGAATGGATATACAATAGAGTCAGGGTTGGTGGGGAAACTAATTGAACTTGTAAAGAAGCTGGGTGGAGTGTAAGGAAGAATAATATTTTTGAGATGTCATTGATGTTGAGGTCAGGTGTTGGAGGTTTTTTGCCTTTGTTTGCAGTGGATAAGGTCATCTGTCAGAGCAGGAATAATATACATTGTTATTTGATTAGCCGAGTAAGTCACAATAGCTTTTAACATTTTTGATGTCTGAGGTTTCTCTTGAGCATGGTTGCTTTTTTGGCCCTGGTTTATATAAAATGTGAGCCTGGCGGAGTGCATGCTAAAGTTGCCCTGCTGTTGCAGTCCACCATCCTCACTTTGGGGCAGGGAGCCGAGGGATGTTTGCAAAACTGGGAAGTGGAGCTGCTCTAATATCAATGTCACCACATCAAAGTATCCATCTCCAGTACCTCATGAATGGTAAACTAAAACATTTGCCAGAATAAAACGTGAAGTAGGTATTGCAGTTGGAGGACTAGGTCTGATCATGTAGTAGGTTACATAATTTGTAAATCTTTGGCCCAGGGATGTAATGGAGAGGGAGGGAGAGGTGGTAGGCATGCAGCACTCCTTGACTACCACTCTGCAAATTTCGACATGAAATAGAATTCGGTATAAATATAGAAAAAATAAATTGCACAACAAAATTATGTTCTTTTTGTGATCACTGAACCAATACAACGTTTGGAAAAGTACATTTAAATTGACAGATCAAAGTACATGATGTTTGAATATTGATTTGGCTTGAAGTTCACTTAGCTGTTTTCTCATACTACCCACAGCCGACTCTGTTACATTATATGTTTTGCATATCTGTTTCAGAGTTACAAGCACCTTTCTCCATCTCTGACACTATTTTAGTTTTTAGCTTATCATCATATAGAACTTGCATTTTTTCACCTCTTGCAGTGGTAGTCACTTGGCCTTCCCTTTACTGCCCGCTGTTCCAGGCTCATGCCTTCTTACACCATTTCCACTATTACCCGGTCCACCCTGGCTTCACTTGAGGCACAGGATGACATAACTTCCATCAGTTACTAATCAAGGATGCGAGAGTGTAACACTCAACATGCGGACACACTGAACACATGTGGGAAAAGAGATCGAAACTGAGTGTTGGTGCTGGCGTCACCGTGGTGAGAATTAGAAACTTGTGGTGCCGGGAGGTGCAATAATGTGTTATTTTGTCACGAATACTCAGGCATGGAAATATTTGATGGCTGCTGTGAAAGTGTGTTTAGCAATGATTTAGACTTTCAATGAAAGGTCAAGTGTTTGGTTGTATAGCTCGAGCATTTTTTATATTATGTAGAGCAAGTGTAGAAGGATTGAGGGTCAGCAAGGGATGAAAAGACTAAATTTTGAGAGCAATAGGTCAAAATTGACGGTCACAGGACAAGGTCAGCTCAGACAAAACCAAACTTAATAGCAAGGTTGGGGATTGGGCAAGAATGTGGAAGTTATTTCATTGTGAGAACAGTTGGTTACAGGGCAGCATTGAATATTCAGCCCTTAAGTCATTTGTAGACAGTTGCAGCAGTCTTTCGGGTCTCCATATTTAGTCTTGCTGTGTCCAAACTACTGTATCTGTGGGATATATCTTGTAAAGAAAGGTTTAATGAAGGCTCTATGTAACTTTCAGACTGACAAGTCCCTCAGGCAGGAAAATTGTATGGTAGTAGAAGAAATAAAACAAGACACCATAGTGAAAGGGTTAACCTATTCATAGTAGTAGTTGCAACCTCAGGCACATTCGAAACTGAACCAGGTGGACTGCAGGCTGAAGTTGCCCTCCTCCTGCAGCTATCCATTCCCTTTTTTGGGGATAGGGATGGAGTTGAGGGATGTTTGTTTAATGAGACAGTGGAGTGGCTTGGGTGTATTGGTGTTACTGCATGATGGTTTCTCTGTCCAGCACAGTAATTTCTGTAAATGTAGGGGATGCACAAATCAGCCTTATAGGTAACAATGGAACTTCAGTAGGACACTTCTGTAGTGACTATGTACATTAACCTGTGGACTGCCCAGTTACCTTCCCCCCACCCCGTGGTGTGCAGGAAAAATATATATATATATATATATAATATACAGTAGGCGCGGAAAGTGTTGACGCCATCTTAAAAAAAGAAAACATTCTTGTGGTTAGCAAGGAGAAACAAATAAATTAACACCCACCATTGAATTTAGTATTTACTGGCATTCCCCTTCACCTTTATTATCTTCTTAAGGCGTCTGGGGAGACTGATGGCGTAGTTTTGCAGAACAGACGGACTAAAACTGCTCCATAGCTGCTTGACTGCAGCCTCAAGTTTAGGCAAAGATGATGTGCCGCTTCATGTGCGCCCATAAATTCTCAATGGGATTGATATCTGGGCTGTTTCCGGGCCAATCTCGAATAAAGGGAACCTCACAGTCTGTTAGCCACTGTTTCACTGACTTTGCAACATGTGCAGGGGCAGAATCTTGCATAAATACTCTTGCCTTGGTTTTATCAAAAGGGTCACTTAAAACATCACATAATAGCTCCAAATAATTGTTGTGGTTCACTTTTTCATTTGCAGGTAGAATTACCAACTCACCAACACCATAATATGTAAAGCAGCCCCAAGCCATGAGTGAGGCTGGGTATTTAACAAACTTGGAAGTGTACTTAGGATCCAGGGGGTCACTGCCTGGTTTGTTGTACACTCGTGATGAAGGGGTACCAGTGACAGTAAATGTTGACTCATCATTCCAAAGCACAGTTTTCCATTGCTCCTCACTCCAGGCAAGATATTTCTTACAAAAATTTACTCTCTTTTTCTTCTGAAGTGCAGTTAGCAGTGGTTTTTTACGAGCACAAAAACTCCTGTAGCCCAGATCGTCATGCAACAGTTGCTGCACACTTCTGACAGACACATCTGCCAGCAACTGTGGGTTCTTTTCTTTTAAATCCCGTGCTGTTAGCCTTGGATCCTTGCTAACTTGCCTTGAGATCAGCTGACGGGTCCTGAAGGTTGTCTTACGAGGTCTCCCAGGCTTGGGAAGTGGAGTGGGAGGAATGGCCTCCCCACTGTCCTTGAACTGCTTCACCAGTCTCTGCACTGTCCTCAGTCTAACACCATCTGATTTGCAATAAATGGGAGTTTGTGGCCAGCTTTGTATAAAGTAATCACTTCCACACGTTTGTCCTTGCTTGTGGTTACTTTAGGCATGATGAGAATGTGGTAGGTAACCAAATAACTGTGTTATTTGAGTCAAAACATGCCCTCGTGGTGCATCACACACAGAGACAATCCTCCTCCTGTGGCTGCCCAAACATTACTGAGCCTGCTCCTGTGGTGCCAAACCTATCAAGCAGGGTTGCCAGCTCCCGTTGAAAAAGCGTCAGCTCATTTCGCATCACAGGGGAGGGTAGTATTGACCCTACTTCACTTAACGCGAAAAAGAATGACGTCGGCAAAAAAGCGTCAATACTTTCCGCGCCTACTGTATTTTGGTGTGTACTGCCACAGTTTTCAGTATGGCACATCATTCTTTTGAAATTTTATGTTTGCACGATTCTCCCTTTTTTGTGTTTGTCTTCATGGCCACATGGTAAAATGCCATATAAACACTACTGTCATCATCAGTATGGTATGATTATAACTTATCATTGTCACAGTAACTCAGTGTGATGGTGTGTGCTTATCATCATCATAACCCACAGTGATGGTGGACTGCTTTGTACACTTCTGTGATAGTGAAAACTGTTGGTATAATTAGGAAAGAAAGCAAAGACATAAATGATAGAGCTTTGGATCACGACTTTGGTGTAAAAGAAAGGGGTGGGGGGGTCTTTGGATGTCAGATTGCCCTAAGGGAGAGTGGTGGCCAGAATTAACCCTTCCCCATGTTAGGGAAGTACAAGTGGGAGAGGGGTGTCTGTAATGAGTGATGCATGTGAGAGTATAGTTCTATAATGTCAATATTTGTGGGTGTTAGTCTTTGTATATCAATAAACTAGTAAAGTGGAGACATTACAGTGATATGAAAGGACATCCTACTTGCATCCACTTAACCATGGTTTGGATATAAAAATGCACATGTGGAGTTTACTCCAAATACAAGGCACACACAACAGCACACCCATGTTTTATGATGAGGATGCATTTGAGAAAATCCACTGTATAACAAATTATCGTATGTTATTTATAACACGGGTTCAACGAGGGATACATTTTTGGACAAGGGTCATTCACCCAACAAGATTTAAAAAAATAATAGTAATAATGAGAAACTGGGATGTTACAGTGAATGGAGAGAGACTGGAACTGGTGAGAGTTCAAATACCTGGTTACAGTGATAGAAAAGAGAGGAAAATGTGCAGAAGAAGTGGAAAGTGGAGTGACACAAGGTAGGAAAGTAGCTGGTGCTATGAAGGCCTTGACAAGAAGTGGAGGCTTGAGTGTTGCAGCTGCATGAGGCTTACATGAAGGAGTGTTAGTGCCAGCTTCAACATATGGATGTGAGACTATGGTGTGGCATGGAAATGAAGTCGCGAGAGGGCAGTGGAGATGGGACTGCTGAGGAATGTGTGGAGTACAGAGGGTGGATAGGATACAAAATAATGTGATCTGTGAAAAACGCAGAGTGAGGAAGTCTTTGGACACCAGAATCGTAGAGAGTGTACTGAGATGGTATGGTTATGTGGAGAGAATGGATAACAATAGAGTGGTGAAAAAGGTATATCTGAGCGAATTTGAAGGATGGAGGAGGCGAGGTTGGCCAAGGAGAATGTGGAGGGATGTGGTGGATGAGTGTGTGAGGAAGAGAGGTTTGGAAGTCAGTGAGGCTAGGGAACTGACGAGGGATCGAGCTGGCTGGATGAATGTTGTGAGAAGATGTGCATGATCAGGGATTTGTCACCCCTTTATAAACGCGACAGCATTCAGATAAACTCTATCGGATACATTTTTGAAGCTGCAGAAAGTGGTGGAAGTTTTTGGCGTATCAGATGGAGCCAGGATTCTTGAATGACGAGTGAATGGAAACATGGCCCATTGGATTGGGCAAAGTTGGACTGTCTGGATGTTGGTACTCCTCATCCAACCCTAGGATGGGAAAAGAGGTCCAGATGATGATAAACTGGTTATTTCACTTCACTTCACTTGCTGCTTACCACAAAAATAACTTCATAAAAAAGTCTACAACTCAACTAAGTTTTTATTTACATCACTTCCTGCTTGAACCCCAACACCACTCTGGTAGATACATTCAAAGAGTTAGTAGTGTGTGGAAATCCCCCAAAGAAAGTTGTGAAAGTGAGATGGAAGGTAATGTTGGCCATGTTGTGTGGGAAAAGCTACTGTCATGGAAACCCTTTTATTTTTTAACAGTAGAACATCTTCATATTGTTACCTGGAGAATGAGTTGATATTTTTAAACACTTCTCTGAGTTAATGCAGTTTAACTAATCCTAGTACAATACTTGAAAAAATTAATGGTGGTAGATCATCTTCATCAGTCATCATTCATTGTACTGTATCACTACCAGCACCCATTTCCCCACTGTTTTCTCTGACAGTGGGGGGGAAAAAAAATTGAGCAGCAGAGTACCCAGTTAATTAGCCCTACATCCATTCGCTCTTCATTCAGACCCTCGGTATCATCAGTTCCTTACACAAGCTATACCACCATCACCACAACTACTACCACCAGCACCACTACCACAACTACATTTCCCACGTAAGAATGGGATTATATAGGAACCAGAAACAGACTGAATATATAAAAGTGGGAGAACTAACTTTATCACAGTACATGAGATGGGCTAAGCAATCATTGCTACATCATTCAAGCCCCAGGAATCCTAGCTCTATCTCACATGCCATTTACACTTCACAAATCCATATGCTGTATTTTACATGTGGCCTCATTTCTGTGCTGTCTTGTCTGTAATGCTTGTAATGTTTATGTTGTCTTTGCCACTTGTTTATGTTTCTGTACCTTCCATTTTGTCATTTTTCTATGTATCATATGCTCTTCTTGTCTGTTTTGGTGATTTTTATTTTTTGTGGCTTTTCTATTGTCTTTGTTCCTTTGCATTTGCCTTTTTCATTTGGTGATCGTCCTGTTTCTGGAGCCTTTCCATTGTTTGTTCTTATTTTGTATTGAATATATTGCTTGGCTTCTTTGCTTTTATTTGTGGTATTTGTCTTCTTGGTTTGGTAGTCTGCATTCTCTTCTTGCTTCATTATGTTCTTCTCCTGCTTCCTCATTGTCTTTCCTGTTGCAATCGTCTGCCTGTCCATTTTCTGTTGTTGTATTGTCTTTATGTTGCTTGTCTTCCAGTGTGATATTTACTGTGTGAGGCCCAGGAGGTCGGAATTTATTACTATTATTATTGATTATTGCCCATTGTTATTCATGTCTTATTCCCCAATTTACTGATAATTATGGGATACTGCAGAATTTTGGAGCCTGGCATTTATTTACATGTTTAGGTTAATTTCTACAAACCTGACTCAGAATTATTGGTTATAGGTATGTTGTACAGGTGTATCTAGTGCTGTACATACTGAAAAATGGTAGGCATATTGTATTTATTTTGAATGAGGCTGAGAGAAGTGTAATTTTATGTTGAAATGATGATACTCTATTTGTACTGAGAAACACTGCTGTAGGTGTGTACAGGTAGCTGTGCTTTGTGTGTGTGTGTGTGTGTGTGTGTGTGTTGACAGTATTTATGCCATAGCTAGTAGTATAATGGTGGAACACTTTACCCCTTGAAGCTGTTTCTTTAGCTTATGGGAAACAGTTTGAATGGGAGGGGAAAATTATATGATTACCCCTTGAAGCTGTTTCTTTAGCTTATGGGAAACAGTTTGAATGGGAGGGGAAAATTATATGATTAATAAACCTCTTCCTGATTGGAATATAATTTAATAGATGGTTTTCTAATATTTTATGATGTGTTATGCTGTTTTAGTCATTCTTTAAAATATAGAAATAGCATACTAAGTAATATAAGGATGTTGTCTGTCTGGCTGAGCATCAACCACCAGCAAGCAACTGCCCTTTGAAGGCCATCCTATGTAGTGGATTGATGTTCCCTTGTGGCTAATAGCATCTCGCCATGAGTGTGGCAGTTTTCCTGGATTTGCAATTAGCATTTTTTATTTTTATTATATACCTTTTCATTATGATATTTACTTAGCTTACCATACTATGATATATATTTATTTATCTAGATAAGTCTTGCCAGCCATAAAATTTTATGGTTACTGGCAAAACTTCTTTGCTCTTAAATCTGACTTATGCTTACACTACCATCTTCTTTTAATATGCCAATAGACAGAGCAGTTTCCAATCCACAGTTGTGTTGCAGCTTAGTCTTGTTAATCTGATAAGCAAGTATTGATAGTATTCTTGGTATGCATTGACAGTTATTCAGTGTTGAGGCATTTCAAGAGGTGTTAGATACAGTTTAGCTTTACCACATTGGGGCCCCCCCCCCCCCAAGAGATTATTAGGCTTTATTTACTGTTTCATATTAAGAGTCCTTCTAAAAGCTGAATAGAATTTCTGGGATTTTGTAAGATTATACAGAGGTATAAATTACAGAGGTATAAAGCTCTTAGATCAGATAATGAAAGTAATGGAGAGAGTTCTAGAAGGTATGATTAGAGAAAGAGTGAATATCGATGAGATGCAGTTTGGGTTTATGCCAGGCAGGGGGACCACTGATGTCATATTCATTGTTCGACAGCTTCAGGAAAAATATATTGGCAAGAAAATGGAATTGTATTTTGTTTTTGTTGATTTGGAAAAGGCCTTTGACAGAGTCGAGATGGTGAAGTGGGCAATGAGAAAGCTAGGGTTGGAAGAGTGGCTGGTTAGGGTGGTTATGGCCATGTACATGGGTGCTTGCACCCAGGTAAGAGTGAATGGAGTTTTGAGTGATGAGTTTTGAGTGAATGTTGGTGTGCATCAGGGGTCAGTTTTGAGTCCCTTGTAAACTGTTTATCATGGTGCTTGAAGCCCTCTCACGTGACTTCAGAGATGGACTCCCATGGGAGATGTTGTATGCTGATGATTTGGTGTTGATTACAGAGAATGAAAAGGAGGCAGAGGAAAGATTTAAGAAGTGGAGAGATGGTATGGGGTACAAGGGCTTAAGGGTAAATGCAGATAAAACAAAAGTGATGATATCTAGGGTTGGTGGCGGTACAATCAGAGAAGAGGGAGAGTGGCCATGTGCAGTTTGCCACAAGGGTGTGGGAAGTAATTCCATCTTGTGTAGTGTTTGTGATAAATGGGTGGACAAGAGATGTAGTGGTATTAGAGGTAGACTGCAAGATAATGCTGATTTCATGTGTGCAGTGTGTCGGGGAGAGCAGGTGGAGATTGTTAGGCGTGAGAGGGTTGAACTTGCAGATGAGTCTCTTGAGTGTGTGGAGGAGTTTTGTTATTTGGGAGATATGTTATGTGCCGGAGGTGGTGCTGGAGTTAGCTCGGTTGTTAGGGTGAGAAGTGGTTGGAAGAAGTTCAGGGAGCTGTTGCCTCTCCTGACATTGAGAGGACTCTCTTTATGTGCTAAGGGGTCTTTGTATGCAGCATGTGTTGGAAGTGTGATGCTGTATGGTAGTGAGACCTGGGCAGTAAAGGAAGATGATATTCGCAGGTTTAAACGTACAGAAATTACAATGATTAGGTGGATGTGCAGTGCGTCCCTGTGTGCAAGGCCTGGGGGGGCTGGGTTTATGATGGAAGAGTTGAGAGGTAGGATGGGACTGGAGTGTATTGGTGTTGTGATGAGGAGAGGTAGGCTGAGGTGGTTTGGACATGTGGAGAGGATGGGGGATGATAATTGGGTACAGAGGGTGAGAAGTGTTAATATTGGGGGAGGGGTAGACCGAGAAAGACATGGGACGAGGTCATTAAGTGTGACTTAAGGGTTAAGGGACTGAACAGGGAGGCTGCCAGGGATTGAGCAGCATGGAGAGCCGCCATTAGGTGACCAAGGCCTACACATGCAAGCATGTTGGAGCCTTCATAAACGAAACGAAACGATACCCAAACCCACCTGACTGAATGTGCTTAACGTAGAAAGAGTGTTGCTTAGTAATGGCACTGAGCGTTTTGAAGGTGTGAATGCTTGCTGAATGGATGAGTGGTTTGTATCACTAGGCAGGCTGTCAGTAGCTCTCGTATCTCCCCTTTTCCAGTTTCTGCGCCCCACCCACCCCCATTTATTTATGTTCACAGGGGGGGGGAGTATATATTAGTTAAATCCTCTGTAAATTCAAGAAAGACTGCCAGTTGAAGTTGGTTTTGCCAGTTTCCTCCATTTACAGTAGTATTTGTGTGTGTAGGAGTGGTTGTGATATTGCTGTGGATACGCATTAGGAGTAGCTTTCTGATTTGGCCATGCGGAGGAAATTGAGACAGAGAGACTGACTAGATGAGTATATGCAAGTGAGGTGTAGGAGGAAAGGGGGGACAAATTCGAGATGAAGTGGGGTGGAGAGGTATATGGGGGCAACTGGTTTGTGGCCTCACTCTCTGGGATTAAGGTGTTTGGCTATAGATAGATGGACAGAATTGTTTATAAAAAGTTATGTTTTAGAATTCATCTCTTAAGCCACTTGTAATGAGGACTGCCTGATAAATATGCAAAGCCTCTGTAGTATGAGTGGAAAGGATTGATGGGTGAACCCTTCTATATACAGTACTTATGCACCAGTAAATAGGCAAGCAGAGGTGGGATGTAAGATGGTGGACTGTATTAGGAACAGAGTACAAATTTTATTATAATGGAAGATGAAGGGATGGATGGGAAATAGTGCAGTGGAGAAAATTGTGGAAAGGTAGAGGTCTGATAGAAAGCATGCAGTTATGTTTTCTCCATTACACTTAAATGCTGCATACCGTTGTTCATAGATTTACCTAGACAAGAGGGGGGGGATGGAAATGAACAGAAAACAACTATTGATTATGTAATGGTGGATGGAAGATTTATGAGAAAAGTTATGTACTATGAGCTAGAGGTTATTGATAGTTTCAGATCACTTTCTAATAGGCTGTTAGCTTAGAGATGGGATAGGAATGAAGGCAGATACAGGTGTGAAAGAAGGGAGAGACTAGTACTGAAAGAAAACAACGTTAGAGAACTTGGAAATGGATGAAAGTGGCAAAAGTTACTGGCATAGGTTAAGGTCAAGACACGAAGTTGAAGAGGAAATGATAAATGATGTAAAGAAGGGTATGATAGAAGCACTTGTACCAACCAGAATGTAGAAGAATATAGCAAAACAAGGTAAGAAAGAGGCTGTGGTATAACCTTGGAGGACAAAAGGATGGCATGGAAGAAGAAAATTATCATAAGAGTAATTACGGCGCTCCTATCAGATTAAGCCGTCGAAGGTTTATATCCAATAGGCAGTTGGGGTTTATTGCTCACGTAATGCCATTCAGGGATGAGTGAGACTGGTCACTCTAATCTAAGGGATCAGGACCTGCTTCCTAGCCCCGGGCTCCTATGCTCCTCATGGGGCAACATAGGATTGGATGATGGATGGATCAAGGGAGGTGAGAGAAATAAGTTTTGTTCATAGGAGTGTCAGAAAAGTAGAAGTGCTAGGTAGGGATGCCGTAATGTGGTGGCACTGATAATAAACAGTCAGCACCGCTACCTGGATATACAAAATGCCCTTCAGCTGCTTCTCAGTGCCGGGGAAGTAGGTTGATGGACTGTAGAAGAGCAACATGAGTGTGGAGCCTCAACGATGTTCTAAAAGAGTTGGATGGATGATAAGGAAGAGAGCTAATGTGTGAAAAATGATTTGTGATTAGCATAACATGCCAGAGGGTTAACTGTGAGGGAAGGCTGGGGGCAGAGTCTGGATGTGTGATGTGTGTGTGCTACAGGAAGATAATTTCGGATGGAGAGAATATATTAGCACTATCAGTAATAGATGAAAGACAGTGAAGTCCATTCCAAATCAGAATTTCACATGGCCATGACACACACCCTTCCATATCTGCCCATACTCTCTAACTCATGGTCCATCTCATGTAAGTATAGTCCCTTTCAAATTAGAACTATAGTTACAGGTAATGGAGGTTTGGGCAGGTGTGAAAGGGTGCGAGTCATGGCCAAGTGTAACTAATTTGTGAAAGACTATATTATGTACTTATTTGGTATGGATAAGGATGGTGGTAGACGACTGGTACAGGGACTGATGAGTACATAGAAAATATTCACAGCATTTATTGTGCTAAGTTCCAGAAGTGAATGGCTTTGTTGAGTTGAGGAATGTTAGAGAAGAGAAAGAGGGAGGAGAAAAAGAGGGAGAGGAGAGAAGAGAGGGGGGAGAGGAGGGGAGGGGAAGAGGGAAGAGCTAGGGTTGGAAGGGAGGGAAGGAAGAGAAACGGAGACATTACGGGAGGTGGTATATTATTGCAAATAGT
>JAGKTI010003091.1:0-31838 GCA_018397915.1 Birgus latro | reverse complement strand
CCATCGAAACTAATGAAATAGCACTCAAAGTAAGAGATCATTTGTGGACTGGACACCCATAACTGTTATCTAAATTATTATAATACCAGACACATTCATTATGCAAATACTTTTTCTCATTACCTCCAGATGATCCATTAGTACGATGACTGCACAACATTTGCACACTACAAGCCAATAGCTGTCCAACACTCAAAGTGGCTATAATCCTATCCAACAGAACAACTACTTATACCAAGGTTTGCCAATATAATGATTGTTTTTCCTCACAATAAAACGGAGTGGATGATGCACAACAAAGCATTACCATTGTGTCACATCCATAATCATGAGTCAGTCTTGGCCACAAAAATGTTACAACAGTTGAGTCGCACACTCACTAGACTCAGGTGAACCACGTTTCTAGACGCCGAACATCTCACCTTCTAACCTTTATGCTCAACTGCGGTTGTTCACTACACTGTATGACAAATATTAAGACTCCAACATTCATCCAATACATGTTACTGCAAACGGAATTACCGATCACCTCAGAGCGTCCGTATACTGTACTCACATCCAGTATCCTTCTTAGCAAAACATGACAAAGTTTCGATACATGTGCCCCCACCACCTGTCCCCACTCCCCTCTGTTCCACCTTAACTCACAATCACCTGTCAGAGGAAAAGCGGGTGCCAAGGGCATTACTATTTGTTTTTCTCTCTACCTTCCACTATACCTAAGTGGCAAACACTTGTAGTTGCATACAGAGTATGATTTGACAGAACATTGTTTCTGTGGGTACTAGATACTGTAGTGGAGGGGAAGCTCCGCCAGGTCTGCCCATTCACTTACTATTTCTTCAATGTATGCACACATTTTGCTGGTGCCACATTTCACCCTACACACCATCCGCTGTACTCGTTAGAAGTGGAGGTAACTGCTGCACTGTAAAATACATCATAGAAACTCCTAAATGTAACCATATTGTACACAGTAGTAAGCAAACCAGAGACAACTTCTACCAGTGTGTTGTGGCTGCCACCCACCCATGCAGTATCAAGACAGATGCCCAAATTCAGGACAACAAATTATAACATGTTTCAGGCTGGTTCAAACCACAGATGGGAGATTATTCGATCCTGGATTGAGCCTAGGGTTTGCCCTGTTCATGTTGCTGACTGTGATTAGGGTTTGCCCTATTCATGTTGCTGACTGTGATTATTCGATCCTGGATTGAGCCTAGGGTTAGCCCTATTCATGTTGCTGGATTGTCACAGATAATCCTTGACCATTCAATCTGGGATTGCTTTAGATCAACCAGCCATGCAGATTCCTTGTGTTACCCCTTTGTGAGATTGTCCCCCACCCACCATCCCCCATGTGGCAATTCTGCTTTGGAGAGAGACTTTTCAAATGTAAGGGTTATATCATCATCCGGACCTCCTTTCCCACCCTAGGGCAGGGTGAGGAGTAGCAACGTCCAGACAGCCCAAATTTGCCCAATCCAATGGGCCACACTTCCATTCACTCATCATTCAAGCCCCCAGAATCCTGGTTCTATCGGATACGCCAAAAACGTTCACCACGTTTTGTAGCTTCACATAAACGTATCTGAGTCAATCTGGACACTGCCATGTTAAAAAGGTGTGCCAAAATCCCTGATCATGCACTTCTTCTCGCAACATTCATCAAGCCAGCTCGATCGCTTGTCAGTTCCCGAGCCTCACCGACTTCCAAACCTCTCTTCCTCACTCACTCATCCACCATATCCCTCCACCTTCTCCTTGGCCTGCCTCGCCTCCTCCCTCCTTCAGATTCGCTCAGATATACCTTTTTCACCACTCTATTGTTATCCATGCTCTCCACATGACCATACCATCGCAGTACTCTCTCTTCAATTCCGGTGTCCACTGACTTCCTCACTCCACATCTTTCATGAATCACATTTCATATCCTATCCACCCTCTGTACTCCACAAACATTTCTCAGCAATCTCATCTCCACTGCTTTTATTCTTGACTTTTCATTTTCATGCCACATCAGTCTCACATCCATATGATAAAGTTGGCACTAACACTCCTTCATGTAAGCCTCGTGCAGCTGCAGCACTTAAGCCTCCGTTTCTTATCAAGGCCTTCATTGCACCAGCTACTTTTCTTCCTTGTGTCACTCTGCTTTCAACTTCTTTTGCACATTTTCCTCTCTTTTCTATCACTGTACCCAGGTATTTGAACGCTCACAAATTCCAGTCTCTCTCCATTCACTGTGACATTGCACTGGGAGTCACCTTCTCTCTCAGTAACCATCACTTTACTCTTTTTCTACATTTACTCTCAGGGCATGACGCTCACAGACATCAACAAAACCCTGCACTAGTCTACCAAGTTCTTGTCCGGTATTTGCAAGTAGTACTGCATCATCAGCATACAACAGATTTGAGATATTCCATCCATCACCATTCATTACCATCGCCATCCCCCTCTCCATTACTCGTGTTTTTACTTCTCTCATCGCCCCATCCATATATATATTGAACAACCATGGAGACATCACACAACCTTCCTGCACGCCCACACCGATCGTCAACCATTCACGTAGATGCCCATTAACCCTTACATATGCTTCACTACCATCATAAAAACTGTTGACAGCACCTAGCAGCTTACCATCTACACCGTACATATGCAAAACTTTCCACAATCCTTCAACTGTCTACTTTGTCATATGCTTTTTCCAGATCCATGAATGCTATAAACACCTTAATGGTCCTTCTCACAAGCCTTCTCTGCTATCTGTCTCATTGCAAATATTTGATCCACACATCCTCTGCCACTCCTAAAGCCACCCTGTTCATCACTTACTAGGACTTCTGATATCTCTCTTACTTTCTTTATAATAATTCTTCCATATACCTTCCCCACCACACTCAATAAACTTATGCCATGATAATTCTTGCACTCACTTCGCTCACCTTTATTTTTGTACAGGGGTACAATCACAGCTGCATTCTGCTGGCACAGTTTCATCCATCCATGTCTTCTTACATATCTCCAACAAGCTACTTCATTCCACTGTCTCCACTACACTTAATCATCTCTGCATACACATCAACCCCAGCTGCTTTCCCATTTTTCAGCCACTTCACAGCACTCTTCACCTATGCAAGTGTCAAGTCTCCTGGCATTGCATTCCTTCTTTGAACACCCCCAAAACCAATCATGTTTACAGCCGCTCTGCTCTCTCTGTTCCCATTTATCAGGCTTTCAAAAAAAATTCATCCCCCTGGGTTAATAATCTACCACCTGCATCCTTCACACTGGGTTAATAATCTACCACCTGCATCCTTCACACCGGGTTAATAATCTACCACCTGCATCCTTCACACCATCACATTTCTTTCCGCTTTCACTTGACATTTCCGCACCTCTTTCCAGAATAACTTCCTATTTTCAGAGTAGTTTGCATTCATTTTTCTTCCTAGATCATCATTTACCTCCTCCTCTTTCCTCTTCACTAGTCTCTTTACATGCTTCTTGCTCTCAATATATTAAGTTCTTATTTCAACTGAACTCCTTGTAACCACTCTAGCCATTTCTTCCTCTTTTCCTCCACCGCTATCTTCACATTTAGGGGCCCTTAAATGTATTTGATGGTAGCAAGAATAAGCTAAAATTAAAAATGCATCACTTGAATCAGGGGACTAACCTATATGACTGCATTGGTTGGGAGAGTGAAAGAAGTACCACAGTGGCAGAAATTGTTTGGTCTTTGTATACAATCAATGGCTTGAATCAAAATTTAACCGTTATTGCTAGAATTTCCCTCAGCTCAGGAAAAACAAAGTAAATGACCCAAGTGTTTGCACTGCAATGAAGGGATAAAAGCTCATCCTTAACTTCTTCAGAATGGTGACATCTTACCATTTTTATCTTTGCTATCTCCAGATTATTATTAAATATAAGAGACATCAAATTGGAGCAGTTAAATGTGACCTCTGTAAACTCCTTACAAGAAGTCCTCACACTGAATCTGACAATCTTCTAGTGGCCTGATGACATGAAAGAGATGGTTTAGCTTCCAGTCATTTGAAACATCAGTTGCAGTAATATGGGAGTTGCCTAACCCCTAGATGCCAGGCAATTTGTACTTCAGTCGTCCTCCCGGTACAGCAAATTTTCACCAATTGCTTGTTTTCAAACCTTAGTATCTCTGAAAATATAGCAGTTAGGGAAACAAAAACCATATTACTCACTAACTCCTCTTCTTGCAAAGAAAAGCATCCCCAGGACTGTAGGTGGTCATTTCGATGAGTAAGGACAAGAAGAGAAGTAACTTTTGGCGTGCGAGGCAGGATGTATTCATGTGTGTGCTTGCAGCCCCAACTTTCGCTTTGCTTTCATAGTTGTAACTTCGCTATTACTAGACACAGTTGCATCCGAGGCACACCCAAAGGCACTATCACTGAGTCCTTTCCTAGTATCCTTGGAAAAAGGCTTGGCAGGGGTGGATGAGGCATATGTGTGGCAGGAACAGAACTGGACAAGAGGTTTAAGAAAACATCGTCCTACACCTGGGAAAGTCAAAGAGATGACTTGGGTATGCTTGCCTCGGGTGGCAGGAGTCTGTCCTGACCCTTTGGTGACAAGATCAAGTCCACTTCAAACTATGGCACGAAAACTCTTGTGGTTATATCAGACACCCGGCGTCACTGATCCACAAAGTTTGTGTCAAATATAACTGTTCCCTGGTGGGTAAGGGTTAAGAGGAAGAATGATATTTGATTTATGTAATTAATGTGATAATGAAATAGCATCCTATAATGCCTGAATTAAATGAGACTTGTTTGCTGTACTTTAACATCTAGAAGTCACTTCTTAAGCTAAATAAGGTTGTCTGCTGGTGGCAAGAATAATTTAAAAAGATGTCACTGTGCTGAAAGAGTTAACGCTTTCAGTCCAGGAATATGCAGTGTTGTAGTTTGCATAATTTTCTAATTCTTAAATACCTTATCTATATTCTGCATATGGTAGACCCTTTGGGTTAAAGTGGGTGAAATGTGCTTTAAAGTAAGAGGTATCCCCTTGAGCTGTAAGTATTAGGTGTACTGTAGATTGTCCCCAGTGTTGTTATGACTGAACCCCCAAACATTACCTCCAGAACCACCATGATGACACTGACGACACCCTGCTCCCTCGGCAGTTCGTCCCGGTTGAGCTGAAGGATGAAAAGTACTGGGCACGCCGCCGTAAAAACAATCTAGCTGCCAAGAGATCCAGGGACGCCCGCAGACTGAAGGAGAACCAGATAGCCATGCGTGCCAACTTCCTGGAGAAAGAGGTGGGTTGGCCGTGTTTTGGTGGATGCTGCAGAAATGTTCGGTAAGGTCACAGGAGAGGAGAGGTGTACCTATAGTCACAAGCAGAAATAAGCGTTTGGTGGTAAGATTACATGGAAACAAATGATTGGTAAGGTCACAGTTCATTGTAATACTGTCCAGAGAGCAGTAAGCAATAATAAACCCTTCGTTTATTACTCGTACAGGACAGTTATGGTAAGTTAGTGGTTATCTGTGGTTGGCAGTAATCATGGCACTGAGGACTGGAGCAGGTAAAGAACAGCAATTATATTATTTTGGGCTTCCTCAGCATCTTGGCTAGTTGAATTACGGTATGTCAGTAGCAGTGTTGTGTACATTAATGACTGGCATCTTGTGCAACAAGGGCAGAGTTTGCACAGTGGTTAACTTCAATCAGATACCATATTTGACATGCCCTAGCATGTGATAAAAGCAGTCTCATCATTGATCACTCTGTCTTTCCCCTGTGCAATGAGCATTACCTCTTATTTACTTCAGTGTGCAGTATATCCTTTTGATTGCATGAGTGCAGTTATTTGAAAAATAAATGTACAATACAGTATGGGAGCTTTCTTAATCCAAAGTTTAAATAATGCCTAGTTTTGAAATTAATGTGTTCCCATTTTACAGTTTATGTAACAAAAGATACCAGTATTGTATGGCAGATAATTAGTATATATTGGAAAATTATCACAGTCCATTCAATGTCTTGCACATTCATTACATTGTTCTTCCAATCAGCAGTGAAAATATATAAAATGGACATTTTTTTAGAATACAAAATTAAATATCTTTTAAGAAACATAATACATACTTTGCTGACCTTGCATGCATTGCATGAGACACCTTATCACTTTATCATAGGATCACCTGCAGCTGTACAATATTATTATGGCACCGAAAAAGGTAGGAAAGTCTCTCGAATGAAACTGGAAGAATACTAACAAAGATGTGCAACAAGGAACAGAAGGAAGGTATATTTTAAGAGCTGGTGAATCAGAATAATGAACGCAGAGAAGTAGTAAATATTATTGATTTTGGTGGTGTTCAAAGTGATTAGTTAATTTAAAAAATAAGAAAAGAAAAAGCACTCTAGTTTGCAGTGTGCCATCTACTGGAGATCTGAACTTGGCAAGGTGTCATGCCACAGTTGGGAAGTAAAGTCCCTGCCCCAGTCCTGCTCCCATGGCTGTAAGAAACACATTTCTGCCTCGCTCACCAGTGATTGTGACAATGTTGCACAATTATTGTTTATTGTGCTTCACCATGTCTTCTCCTGGACCCAAGGCTTCTTCAGGAAGGAAGGGGATGAAATTGAAGACTAAGCCTCCAAGATAAGCTCGAAAGTCTTAGTGAGAATGGATGCTGGGGTCTTTGTGCACTCAGTATGCGTTGAGTTTATTTTGGTGGGGAGGGGAGCTGCTACCATAAGTCAGCAAAGCTTCCACTCCTATTGTGCTGACTTAAAGGAACTTTCATCATCATTGTTGCCCCCCCCCCCCCAACCCCAATGTCTGACTTTGGGCAAAGGCTTCAGGGCCTATTCCCAAGTTCCAACAGTTCTCCTTGGGGCCCAGTAGTCCTCTAGTTCTCCCACATCTCCACATGTCACCACTTTGGTGCTAACACTCACCATCCATATTGAATACATGCTAGGACTGTCTCATACAGGAGTGGTGTATAGATATTAGCAGGGGTACTTTTATGACATGTTGGTAGTCATCTGGTAGATCAGAAAAGTCTGCTTTTTAAGAAATTCAAGTCCTTAAACTGTTCCCTGGCCCAGCTGGGATTCGAACCTGGGTCCATTAGGACTGAAGGCTGACTCTCTGCCACCGCCTCTCCCACTTATAGATGAAGGGAAAAAAAAAGTGCAAAAGGTACAGCACTTCCCTCTATCGCCTTTATGATATTTTAGAAAAGACGGAAGAATAATCAGAGAATTCTTCCCACCCAACCCCAAATCAGGAGCATTGGGGCCTGGGACTAGGGTACTTGGTCAAGGCAAGGGTGATTGGCCTCACTGGCCGTATGTGAGCAATAAACCTAACCACCCATCAGTTCCATCTGGTTGAGAGCCTTATCCCACTAGACCACCTGGTGTTATTTGGTTATATAACGTGTTACCACCCAGTGAAGAGTTGCTGAAGGCAGCACTACACTGAATGACATGGGCACCCCACTTACGTTGTGAATAGGCTAAAATCAGTGTCAGATATGATTCATATCACTGCCATTGTTGTTTGCTTTCATCGTGATAGAATCCCCAGAAACCACTAATAAATTGGATGTACGGAGGATTGGGTTAGGTTCAAGGTAAGTTGTCACTCTGAAGTGGCCAGTCATTTTGAAGACATCTGTTGCTTAGGATGCAAAGGGTCATTATGCTATATTAATGACTGACTAGGTATGAAGTGCACTCAACACATTCCTGCCCCTTCCCCCCGTTCTTGCTTAGCTGTCAGATAGGGAGTAAAATCAACACTCACACTTGGTCACTTTCAACTTAATTACGTCCATGACTAACTTGCGTTTTATATTTGTACAGCAGACTCCTAATTTTGCAATGAATTACTTACCTGATAGTCCTAAAAAGTTTGGGCCTTTTTTCATTAACATTTTCACTTAAAAGTATGATAATTATGATACCATATGAAGCCCCACTGGTTGGTGTATGATCACTGTTTTCGCTTATACAGTCACAGGCACGCAAGCCTAGTTATTTGTTCTGAGATGGCCATTATGATCCCATAAGAAGCCACACTGGTTGGTGTACAATTGCTATATTTGCTTATACAAGCACAGACATGCAAGCTTAGTTATTTGTTTTATTCTGTGATGGCCTTGTGTTAGTGTGATGGAACAATGTTTGAATTCAAGTGGCATGTGAAATACTATGTTGTGAAGTAACTACAGTGCAGTCTGGTCTCCCTATACAATAGGGTTTCATCAAGTGAAAACCTATCTCCTAAAGATTTATCATATAATGAGGTTGATATAACATGGATTCAACGAAGTATGGGAGGGTGGCCTTACCTGCAAAATGTAGAATGCCCTCCAAAACCTCTGCCACCACCTGAAGCTTGTCCTAGGCCAGTCCAAGTTGTCACCAAGGGTCCCACCCAAGGGAGGGGGACAGCCGGAGGGCCTGGACGATCACACCAGTTCCTCAGGAGGTGGTCAAGAAAGATGGGGAGAGCAATGTGGTAATGCCAAGGGAGAGTGATGCACTGAGACTGACGAGAAGCGGAGCAGTGAGGATGGGGATGAGGGAGAGCATGGCGGTTACTGGCGTGGCATACGGGTGTGCCAGGCGATAATGATGATGAGAGACATGGCGGAGGCAGGTGATGCAAGATGTTGCAATTGCTAACCACTCATGATGGGCTTGGCTCTTCCTCAGTGCTGCTGGCAGGGGAAATGGAGGAGGCGATGGTGGTCTGGCATGCTACTTTTTTCGTACTGTAAGGAGCTCGCTGTACACCTTCAAGTGTTGTCCACTGCCATACATTGATGAGTCACTCCTAGCCAGGTTTGGGTCCTCATCCTGGATGAATGCCATTTCTTTGTCCATTGTTGCAAGGAACTCCTTCGAGGTTTTAATGCAAAGAACGTGAAAGTGTCTATCCTTTTCGACCTCCTGTGCCTCCACCACTCGGTCCCTGGGCTCCATGAGCTCCTCTGTGGACAGCTGCTCGATGTGACTGTCCAGGACGTCTTGCACATCTTCCTCGTCGATCTCAAATCCTGTCTCATGCGAGAGGTCAATGATGCCTCAACATATGTTTTCGACTCCCAGGAACCCCATGAGAGTATACACTCCAGTCACAGTCAATGGTGTGCAAGATGTTGAACTTCCTTCAAACCGCGTTGCTTGCCTCAGAGCCATGCACTCTCGCCATCTGCTCTATGGTGTGGTAGAGGTAGTATGCCTTTAAGGTTGCAATGACACTCTGATCCATTGGTTGCACCAGTGATGTTATGTTGAGGGGGGTCAGATAAGCCATTTTGATGTTCTCCACCCAGTCCTCCATGCTCTCAGGGTGACTCAAGCAGAGCACTGTCCACTAGAAGGAGTTGGCAAGGTTTCTCCAGCTGGCATAGTTGCACAGACATGGGGACAGGTACCCTGCCATGTACAATCAGCAGTGTGTGTAGGTCAGTCAGGCATGTTTTACTGAGTTTACGACCTGCTTAGGAGAGTATCCTCCCTCCTCTGTAATAGCCTCCAAATGTTCAGGGAAGGCCTCGTGGTCTGCACTTGCAGTCCTTGCTATGCATGTTCTCATAATTAAGGCCTGCACAGGCCTTAAACCACTCAAACCAACCCATGCTGGCCTTGAACTCCTCCTTGGCCTTGCTTATCCTTGAGGTCCTTCCACAGATCAACAGCCTTGCTGCAGACGAAGGAGTGAAGACAGGCTGATTTGCTTGATTCATGTCATTAACCCACAGAGCCAGGAAGCACTTCACTTCCTCAATGATAGGGTTCCTTGCTCTAGTTTGGAGTTTTGCAGTCATGGAAGGCAAATTCTGTGATGGGGCAAGGTTACCTTCTTGCTCTTTTAGCCTTGCCCTCTGCAGCATGAGCTGCACCACACTTCCACATTCAAAGTGTCACTTATTTCACTCACACTTCTCTCCACTTAATATTGCACTGAGCACTATTTGTTGCCTACTTGCATTGTTACTTGCCATTGGCGATATTGTTGCGATCTTACTCAAATGAGAAGGCTAGGTAACTTGAACCCGAGGGAGACGATAACAGGCGCCGGACACACGAGTGAGTGGACGAGTGACTCAAAGGGTTGGCATGAAGGCTGCTGCCTGCACAAACCTGAAATGGGGGGTTTCTATACATGTAAACTGGGCAGCCATCTTGGCTCACACAGATGACTGTTGGCTGCATGCATCACCACATCTGCGTGAGATTCTTGGAGGCAGGCATCACACATCAATCTAACCAAATTGCAATTGATTTTCAAATCATTATTCAGATAGGATGATTTATCACATAGGGAACATTGGTATAGCAAGATCTGATTGTACCAGCTTCAGTGGAAACACCATGTTAAGTGCAGTAAAATGAAATAACCACCAGTTTAGTGAGTTGGAAAATCACTTTTAAACTTGGTTGGGTGGATGACACCTGACCAAAAATGTATCCTCGTTGAATCCTTTACTATTGACTGTACAATAGTGTATAAATCGTTATCCGATGTACATTTTCAGTCATTATTAAATGAAGGTATGCTATGTTTGTATCCCCATGGACAGCAAAAGCTCATTCGCTCAGTAAAAGCATTGGAGATTATTGCTGATCAAAATAAAATGTAAAAAATTGTGAGAACTAAGAAAGTTAAAATGTTGACCAACCCCAGTCTGTCTGGCTAAGCAGACCCATCAGCCACCAGCAAGCAACTGCCCTTGCAGGGCCATCCTGTGCAGTGGACCGATGTTCCCTTATGGATGACAACACCTCACCGTCATGAGGTTTGGGGGTTTGGTTCTTGGATATATGCCACGTTTGAGTCTCCACCCATTTAACGGTCACCATAGCAAGCTCCACTTCACCAGTACCATAAGGGGTGGCCACAAACAAATTACCTCCATGTCGCCCGGTTCCCCGCATTGCCCTGCTCCCAGTTCACATCTCTTTCTCTCTCTCATATACTCTACCTCTCCACTCCATCTCATCCTTGGCCTCCCCCTCCCTCCGTCTCCCCATCCACCTCACTTACACTCTCCTCATTAGTCTCTTGTTCGCCATGCTCTCCAGATGACCAAACCACGTCATTGTGTTTCTCCTAATGCTTTTTATCACATCCACACCACAACACTCCTTCACTTCCTCATTTGTCAGTTTGTCTCTCCATGTGATTCCACATGATCCTCTCAAATAATTCATTTCCACTGCTCTCACTCTTGACTTCTGTCCTTCCAACAAAGTCCAAGCTTCACTTACATGCATTAGAGTTGGTATCACAATACTGTCATAGTGTTTTTTTTTTTAATTTTTTTTTTATTACTACCATGCTCACTTCCTTGTACCCTTCCAAGCACTTCATCCTCCAAACTTCCATCCTTACTCATCGCACTACCCATCACACATACATTTTCCATTTCATTGTCCAACCTCACTGTACATCCAGTTACTTTGTTTCTCTCGAAGACAATAACTTTACACTTCCCTACATTCAACTTTAGACTGTTTCTTACACACACTTTGAGACTCATTCATCAAGCCTTGTGGAATGTTCCCCTTCATCTTCACTTAACAATACAGTATCATCTGCAAACAACTGTAG
Source organism: Birgus latro (assembly GCA_018397915.1). Taxonomy (NCBI): domain Eukaryota; kingdom Metazoa; phylum Arthropoda; class Malacostraca; order Decapoda; family Coenobitidae; genus Birgus; species Birgus latro. The sequence continues at coordinate 20,191 of JAGKTI010003091.1, read as the reverse complement.
AGGGTGTTTCTAAACGTTGCCCTCTCTCGCTAATGCCACTCCAACATCCACTGCCCTACTTAGTATTTCTTTTATAACTCCATCCATTTACAGATTGAACAACCATGGAGACACGGCACATCCCTGTTTGAATCCTACATTCAAACAGAAAAATTCACTCAATTCACTATCCACATGCACTGCAGCCTTAGCCCCCTCATGCATACTCTTCATGGCATTAAACAACTTCCAATTTACTCCACAGATTCTTAATATTTTCCACATTCCTTATCTATCCACCCTGTCATATGCTTCTCCAAATCCATGAAGGCCACATACAAATTCTTTCCTTCCTCTAAAAACTTTTCCACTAAAGACCGAATAATAAATATCTGATCTACACAACTTCCATTCCTACAACCTTCCTCTTCTTCACCAACCAATTCCTCTGTTATTTCCCAAACTCTCAATAAGTATGGAGTGGATGAGGAATTTGGAAGGAATTTGAGTGCAAAGTGGAGGGAATGTAAGAAAATGTTCTGGAAGGAGGTAAAGAGAGCTAGACAGGGTGCCAACGAAGTCAGTGGGGGTGTGAAAGATAAAAATGGTAGATTACTAGTGGAGAAGGGAGAAAAAGTAAATAGATGGAGCGTAGCAGCCGTGGCTCAGTGGGTTAGAGCGCTCCGCTCTGGCTGTAGGGTCGGAGGATCGAATCCACCCAAGGGTCATTGGTAGGCATCCGGTCATAAAATGCTACACGCTCCAATTCCTAAAAGGCCGACGCATGCAAGCATGTTGCAGCCTTAAAAAAAAAAAAACGAAAAAACGAACACTTTAATGAACTGTTGAACATAGAGAATGAAAGTAATGCAAGTATAAGTGGCTGGGGAATGGTCGGGAGAAGGAGGGTTGTGAGAAGAGAGGAAGAAATCAGTAGGATGGAAGTGGTGGAAGCAATGAAGAAAGTTAAAATGGGGAAAGCCCCAGGAATTGATGGAGTGTGTGGTGAAATGCTGAAGCATGGGGGAGAGATAGTAATAGAATGGATGTGGTAGGTGTGCAGATTGGCTTGGGAGGAGGGTAGAGTCCCGGAGGATTGGAAGTCAGGTATAATTATTCCTCTGTACAAAGGAAAAGGAGAAAAAGCAGTGTGCGGTAATAATAGGGGCATTTGCCTTCTCAGTGTAATAGGAAAAGTATATGATAGGATACTTCTTGACAGAGTTAGGGAAATAACAGAGGAATTAGTTGGAGAACAGGGAGGTTTTAGGATGGGAAGAGGTTGTGTAGACCAGATATTCATTCTTAGATCCTTAGTGGAAAAGTTTCTAGAGAAGGGAAAGAAGTTGTATGCAGCCTTCATGGATCTGGAGAAAGCATATGACAGGGTGGATAGACAAGGATTGTGGAAGGTATTAAGAATATATGGAGTGGATGGGAAGTGGTTGATGGCAGTGAAGAGTATGTATGAGGGTGCTAAGGCTGCAGTGCGTGTGGATGGCAAACTGAGTGAATCTTTCCATTTGAAGGTTGGATTGAAACAAGGATGTGTCATGTCTCCATAGTTGTTCAATCTGTATATGGATGGGGTTATAAAAGAGATACAAGGTCAGGCAGTGGATGTTGGAACAGCCCTAGTGAGAGAGGGCAGTGTTTGGAAACTCCTGTACTGTTGTTTGCAGATGATACTGTGTTATTGAGCGAAGACGAAGGGGAGCTGCAAAGCTTGGTAGACGAGTTTGGGAGAGTATGTAATAAACGGAATCTAAAGGTGAATGTAGGGAAGAGTAAAGTGATGGTCATCGAGAGAAGTGAAGCCAGTGAATGTACAGTGAGATTGGATGGGGAGGATATGGAGAATGTGAGTGCATTTAAGTACTTGGGTAGTGTGATGAGTAAGGATGGAAGTCTGGAGGGTGAAGTGCTTGAAAGGGTACAGCAGGGAAGGAAGGTTGCCGGTTCGTTGAATGCAGTGATAAGAAACAGGGAGGTGAGCATGGAAGTGAAAAAGTTGTTACATGACAGTAATGTGATACCAACTGTAACATATGGAAGTGAAGCTTGGACCCTGTTGGAAGGACAGAAGTCAAGAGTGAGAGCAGTGGAAATGAGTTATTTGAGAGGAGCATGTGGAGTCACATGGAGAGACAGACTAACAAATGAGGAAGTGAAGAAGCATTGTGGTGTGGTTGAGGACGTGATGGGAAGCGTTAGGAGAAACACGTTAAGGTTGCTTGGGCATGTGGAGAGTGAAAGATTGATGAGGAGAGTGTATGTGAGCGAGGTGGAAGGGGCGAGAGGGAGGGGGAGGCCGAGAATGAGATGGAGGGATGGAGTGGAGAGGTACATGAGAGAGGGGGGTGAGAGTTGGGAGCGGGGGTAGTGAAATAGCGGGGGAAGAGCGACATGGAGGCAATTTGTTTGTGGCCACCCCGTGTAGGATTGAGGCATCTGGCAATAGATAGATCAATAAGTATCCTACAACATACTTTCCTATTACACTAAGAAGACAAATGCCTCTATGATTACCACACACTTTATTTTTTTTACTCTTTTTCCTTTATACAGGGGAGTTATTATACCTGACTTCCAATCCTCCAGATTCTACATTCCTCTCACGCCAATCTGCACATCTTCCATATTCTACTACTATCTCTTCCCCATGCTTTAGTATTTCACCATACACTCCATCAATTCCTGGGGATTTTGCCACTTTCACTTTCTTCACTGCTTCCATTACTTAATCTTACTTCCATCCTACTGATTTCTTACTCTCTTCTTCTCACCTCCCTTCTTCTTCTCCCAGGTGTTCTCCAGCCACTTAAACTTGCAACACTTTCATTATCCACGCATAACAGTTTCTGAAAGTATTTTCTCTATCCATTCACTTTTTCCCCCATTACCACTAGCAATCTACCATTTTTATCTTTCACTCCCTGAACAACTTCTTGATCACCCATCTAACACTCTACTTTTTTCCAAAATATTTTCTTACATTCCCTCCATTTTACATTCAAACTCCTTCCAAATTCCTCATCCACTCTCTTCTATCTTACGAATCTTTTCACCCCTCTTCCTTTCTACATATACCTCTCTCTTCCATCTCTCAACTTCCTCCATGTCCCTGCTTTCCATCCACTCACTATATGCTTTCTTTGCACCACAGCTTGTCTCCCCTCTTCTTTCCACCATGCTGTTCCTTCTCTTCACCCCACACACGACCTCACATGCTGCACAGATTTCTTCTGTGAGTATCTTGCACACACCTTCCACCTCCCCCATCTGCTCCAGATCATATTTACCCAGTTTCTACACACTTCTCTTATATTTTGCCTAATTTCCATCTTCTTTCATTGTATATAGATTCATTATTGTAAATGGTTTCCTATGTTACAGGAAACCATTAGGCTTGCCACTTAGTGTAAACACCACCTTTTAAGAGGAAAGAAAAGTAATAAAAGTGACAGGAAGAAAAAAAGTAGAAAGAGGAGGGCAGACACAGAGAATGAGAAAGGGGAAGGAGGAAATAAGCACTACTACACCAAGTGAGTGGATGATGGTCAGCACCATGTACCACCTGTTTCAATAAGTATAAATGAAGAGTCTGCAAGAATTGTATATAACACTATTGTTACAGACGATTTCATAGTGACTTCCAGAATTTTCCTGGAAATGTAAATAACTGAAACTGGAAATTTTGCACAGATTCTCAAGAGCTTTTTGGACTTAACCCAAGGATTGCACAATTACCTTTTTTTATCCCACCCTGTGGTGGGGGGGGGGAGTGTTTATTATAAACTTCAAAATCCAAGGCATCATCTGGTAAAAAATAAAAAAAATGTTTTTGCGTAGGCCCATGTTTAAGTTTATGATAGGGGAATAGTGGGGAGGGGGGGGAATGGGGGGTTTTGCTTATTATTAAAGAAGACAAACGTCCAGGGCATCATTTGATGAAAAGAAAAATCTCTCTCTTTCCATCTCTGCGTAGTGCCACGCGTGAGTTTGCGTAGAGGTGGAGTAGTTATATAGTGATGTACAGCCTGAACTGTGGCTCACAGTGTGATGCTATCCAGCCTGAGCTGTGGCTCACAACCCACGGGTTAATCATTCGTAATTATGAAGGTATGTGTGAGAGAGAGAGAGAATAACTAACATGAATTTTTACCATTCAGACCTAACTATGATTATGACTTCCTCGCACTTCATAATTGTATGTATCTCCTTGGATGGCCAGTACATTGAAGATTATATCAAACCAAACTAAAATTATAATTGTACAGAGTTGAGTGAGTACAGTATAGTTACCTCACATCCAGTACAGTTATTTGATGAGACAAAACAGCCACACTGGAGTAATTGTACAAATACTGTACTGTAATGGACTGTATGGGGAAGACTAATTCATGGCACAAAAATCCCTAGAATGGGCAAATGGAGAAAATGGAATTTTAACATGAGGTTGGTGGGGGCACACATCATCCACTCAATGTAATGCTGCTCTCAGATGCCTGCCCTTTCCTTTCTCTTTTCCATCCTTCAACTTCCCTCCTCCTTTCCTCTTCCTTCTGTCTGTGAGTGACTACACTGAGTGACAAGCCAAATGGTTTCCTGTACACCAAGAAACCATTTACTGTGCTGGGTGGTAACCATCTAGCCAAATTATGGCACCTGGTAGTTTAGTGGGTAATTAAGGTGCTCCAGTCAGATTGACCCTGTGTATGTTTATATCCAAGGTGTGTGTGTGTGTGTGTGTTTTAAATATATGCAAGTAAGAAGGAACCAAAGGCTGTGGGCCTGCAAACTGTTCCTTCCAAGAACAAACAAAAACAATACAAAAAGAGAGCCAAATTCAAGATACATTGTCCATTTCGAGATGCCTGGACACACTGTTTGAAGGAATGGAGATCATAGGAAGTAGGAAATACAGACAGAGGAAGACAGAGTAGGAAATACAGACAGAGGAAGACAGTTTCAGAGTGGACCGGTTGCATAAATGAAGGACTGGGAATAACGGTTAACTCTTGCATTAGAGAGTTGGACAGAAAAGGGATGAGAGGTTGTTGCTAGACGGGTACTATGTGCCCGTCGTAGAGGTGGAGAGATGCAAGCAGACAGTTCAGAGGAACAGTAGCCATTGAAGTAGCGACAGAAAAGAGATAAAGATGCGACAGTGCGGCGAAGAGACAGAGGTTGAAGGGAGCCAGTAAGAGGAGGAGAGTTAATGAGACGAAAAGCCTCTGACTCCACCCTACTGAGAAGGGCTGCATGTGGGGAGCCTCCCCACATGAGAGTTGTACCCGAAACAGGGGCGAATGAAACCCGTGTACAAAGTCAACAACTGTGCAGGGGTAAAGAAGGTTTGGAGTTGGCTTAGCACACCTAATCTCTTGGAAGCAGATTTCACAAGAGATGTAATATGTTCCTTCCAAGATAAATCCCTAGTGAATGAAACCCCAAGCATGTTCAAGGATGTTGAAGGAGTGAGCTGTACGTTATTTATTGCTCATGTAATGCTACTCAGGGATAAGTGAGGCTGGTCACTGTGATCTTGAATGTCAGGACCAATTTGCCTGGCCCCGGGCTCCTACGCTCCTCATGGGGTAACATAAAATTGGATGGGGGTTGGATGGATAGATAAACTATTATTGTGATGATTTAAAAGGTTACAGTTTTGAAGACAACAACCTCGTCAGTTTTACAGACAAACTGAAGTGGTCACTTGTCATGTTCGATTTTCAAGTTGATTCAGCTCCGAGGTCACTCTCCCTAATTGTTCATCCTTACTAACCTAATCTATTGAAACTTACTAACTGGAATGATTTGGGGACAATTGAATTTTGAATCTGAATCAACACCACCACTGATGTCAACAAACCTAACTTGGAGCAATTTAGTAACAAGTTATTTAAAAGAATCTGGATGTCACAGATTATTATACCATCCATCCACTCATCATCCAATTCTATGTTACCCCAAGAGGAGCGTAAGAGCCCGGGGCTAGGCAAGTAGGTCCTGACATTTAAGATGAAAGTGACCAGCCTCACTCATCCCAGAGTGGCGTTGCATGACCAATAAACACCAACCACCACTTGGATAGAAACCTGCACTGGCTCAATCCAACTGAAGCACTGTAATTACTCACTAAACCACCAGGTGCCATAATTTGGTTATATGGTTACCACCCTGCACTGTAAATGGTTTTCTGGTGTACAGGAAACCATTTGGCTTGACACTCAGTGTAAAGTTACCCACAGGCAGAAAGAAGAAGAGTGGAAGGCGGAAGAGGGAGTGTAAAGTCACCCACAGGCAGAAGGACGAGGAAAGAATGAAGAAAAGAAAGACAGAAGATGAAGGAAGGAAGAGAGCAAAGGGCAGACACCCAAAGCAGCACTGCATGTGAGTAGATGGTGAGTGCCCTCACCTACCACATGATTAATTGTACAAGTATGAAATATAATCCCCATCATAAAATTTTTCCCTATGTGCTATTACAGTGTTATACTGGAGAGCACAAATGAATGTTTTGATGGGCCACTGCACCTCCCTCAGCCAATGCATGTTCTCATTGGCTGCAATACCCCTCCCAGAACTTAAAATAATGGTGTAACAAACCTACGCTTCCAAACACGATACCGGTACTATTTTAAATGTCCCATGCTAAACTAATTTCTTTATGGAATAAGCTGTCTTCCACATTAAAGGCAATTAGTACTACAGAAACGTAGTAGACGTGAGGCTGCTGTACACTTGACAAATGTTTACGGTAGTGTATTTATTGATTTTCAGTAACTCCCAGAATTTTGCAAAGAATGGAAATAAATGCACGTGACAGGAAGTCTTATGCAGATTTGCAAGCTTTGTGGATTTAGGGTATCTTCTGTAGCTTTAGATTTTGTGTGTGTACTCCACGGTGCTGTATATTTATATACAGTACTAAATTGCAACACACCAACTAGTTGTTCATTGTTGTGAATGTTGCCAATTGACTTGGGTTGCCAAGAGCAAACATGGGAAAAATTTTATGGTATTAAAAAATAGTTAATCATCACAATTATTTTCGTTTTTACACCTCAAAGCGTATCACATAATTTATTGTATGGTGAGGCTACTTGGGGAAGGGGGGGGGGTGCCCTTGATGACAAAACCTACCCCCCCCCACACACACACACAAACCTTCTGCCATCCACCTGAAGTACGTTGAAGGCCAGTCCGAGTTATCACCAAAGGTTCCCCCTGAAGCTAGGTGACAGGTAGAGAGCCTGAACAATCACTCCAGGTCCACAGGAGCAGGTGGAGCAAAATGGGAAGAACGATGTGGTGAAGCCAATGGAGAGCGATACAGTGAGAAGGCTGATGGAAAGAGTGGCAGGAAGGGCTATGGGTGTGCCAGGTGGTGAAGGAGATATGACAGAGGCAGGTATTGCAAGATGTTGCATTTACACACCATTCATTAATGGACTTAGCTTTTCCTCAGTGCAGTTGGCAGGGGAAAAGGAGGAGGAGATGGTCTGGTGTGCTGCCATTTTCTAAACAGCCAGGAGCTCACTGTACACCTTCAAGTGCTGTTCATTGCCATGCACTGACTTGTCTTCCTCACTGGGTTTGGTCCTTGTCTTGGATGAGTGCATTGCCCTTGTCCCTTATCATAAGAAACTCTTCCGAGGTCTTTACACTGAGAACACGAAGGTGCCTGTCCTCACAACCCGTTACCTTAGCTCGATGAGCTCTGTTGTTGACTTCTCAGTGTGGCTGTCCAGCAGCATTGCCAGACTGAAATTTTTCATCAGATTCAGGAAATCTGATGAAATTTCAAGCTTCCTGGTGAAGAGAGTATGGAACCAGACAATATTTGGTGATACCTGGTGAAAATGTAAATGACCAGTGATTAATGTTGAAGTAACTGAATCATTTACTTCGATTTCAGTGCCATAAAGGTTTCCTTCTCGTCAAGGGAAATTTTAAGTATTAAAATATTTGACTTCCGTATACCGTGTAGTCAAGGATGTTTGAAATGCGCTCATGTTTGTGACTCAATGGTGATGTGTGGCACCTAGTTCCACGTTTATATCAAATGGCTGGCAACAGTACCTCAGCTGCCTCTGCCATTTGAACTTTACACCTTAGTAAACTTTGATGAAAATAGAAATTATCCTTTAAAGATCAGTGAATCACAAAATGTGTCAGGAAGGGGATTATTTTGTAGAGAAATGGGTATGTGTACAGTGCTATATTGGAATGGTCAGCAGGTTGTGTGTGTTTTGATCTAATGGTTGTGGTCACAGGTGAAATTTTGGTGGCTGTCTTGTGAAACTGGCACCTCACGATGTGGCATTGTTGCTGTCCAGTACCTCTTGCATCTTCCTTGCCGACCTCCCCAAATACCACCTCATGCAAGAAGTTGCGAAGTATACACACACTTCTGCCATCTTTGTGCCAGACTGCACTGGGTGCACTCGGCTGCATCTCCTTCCATGCCACCATGCTGCTGCTGATGACATGGTTGATATAATTTCTCCAGAGCTGCCACAGCATGTCGCTTGGCCCAGAATCAATCACCCTCAACATCTGCTCCATTATGCAGCGGAGGCAGTAGGTCTTGAATGTCACCTTGATCAATGGGCTGGAGCAACAATGTTGTGTTGGGGGCAGGCACACCACTTTGATGTTATCCACCCCAGTCTTCCATGCACTCAGGATGGCTCAGGGCATTGTTAACCAACAGGAGGAAATGGTTGGCAAGGTTGCTGCAACTGGCATAGTCATGCAGGCAGGGGTAGGGGTATCCTGCCATGTACGAGCGGCAGTGTGTGGAGGTAATCCTGGTAAACCAGGAGCAGTTTGAGCCTGAGATCTCCCTCTGCATTTGCACCATGGATGAGGGTGAGGTGGTCCTTGTTTTCCAGGATATTTGTTTCCAAAATCAACCCATGCATCAATGTTAATTACCTGTTTTGGAGCATGTCCCTCTTTATCAATATCAGCTTTGCAGAGTAGGTTTCAGCTGCCATGTGGTCTTCACATGTTTATGGCTAGTACAGGCCGTAAACCGCTCAAGCCAACCTGTGCTTGCTTGAACTCTTCCTTGGCTTCCCTGCCTTGCTTCTCCTCGAGGTCCTTTCACAGATCAAGATAAAAGTGCAACAAAGAGGCTGCTTTGCTCAGTTCAGAAACCCACAGAGTAAGGAGAGAGACTCCATCCCCTCCAGGATAAGCTCTCTTGATCTGATTAGTTGTTTAGCAACCAGGGAAGATAAATTTGTGATGCTGCAATTACATCACCTGATTCTTTGTCACTGTTGAGACCATGGACTAGGGCAGACTTCGAGATGATCTTGTTCGGTACCTGCCCCCTCCTTATGGCGCTTAACGTCTAATTTCACATCAAGGGCCCAACACTTGCAGCATCAGTAGCAACATACTTTCCACTGAGGTAAGCACCAGACATGATTTCCAAGTTACAAGTTTCACTTATTTCACACACTAAACATTCTCTCAACTTACTAGTGCATGCAGCACTGCAAGTAGTAAGCTTTCGTTGTTACTTGGCAATAACAATAGCACTACAACAGTCCAAAGCAAGCGAAAAGGCACGGTAACACTGAGAACACAGGCACAGGCCACACGTGTGAGTGGCTGAGCAAGATGGGGTCATCAAAAGGTTGGTGTTAGGCCGCCGTATGTGCAGACCCGAGATGGAATTTCTCAGTATGTAAACACTGGACAGCAATTGTGTTGGCTAAGACAGGTAGACCTGAGATGGAATTTCTCAGTATGTAAACACTGGGCAGCAATTGTGTTGGCTAAGACAGGTGACTGGCATCGCCACGTCCATATGAGATTGGGAGGCGGTCAGTGCAGTTATCATTAAAATGAAATTGTTAAAAAAAAGGGGGGGGGGGAACTTCTGAATTGTCATAACGATTCATCACATCACACAACAAACTGACATATAACGAGACTACAGTACTGTATTTGTGGATGATGTAAAAAGTTGAAAGCTAATGCTATATGAACTTAAATTTGGTATCTCACATGGACTTAAGGCTTGTCTGGTTGAGTGAAGAGGAGAAAAGCTTGTTTTTGAGAAAGGAAGGAAATATTTATCAGAAGAAAGTACTGGTAATGAAGATAGGTAAGAGGGGGAAAATTAACTTGAGATAGATTAGTGAAATGGAAGAATTATATCCAGGAGTAAATCAGTGAAGTGAAACAAGATAATGAGGTGAGTCATGAAAGCAGCTGAAGTGAGTTTTTAAGAATGCAGATGAGATGAAGATGGATGTTAAGCTGAAGTCCTGATGAAATGCAGGACTAACAGAAGGATACAGCACAAGGTAAGGATGCACTGAGTCTGTAGGATGTTGGGTGATGCACAAGGTTAGATGGTGCCCAGAGAATTGAACTGGAAAGTACTGATGAAGAACAGAAGTGCGGTAAGTTGATGCTGGAAGAATGAATTAGAAAATGGTACTGGAGGACAGTGGTGGAGAACTAAACCTGCTGACAGCAAGGAAAGTTGATGATGAACTGAACTGGAAAATAATGGTGAATTGAAGCAGATAATAGTGAGGTAAGTTGATAAGGGAGCATTAAGCTGATACTGATGGTTGATTGAAGCAGATGGCAGACAGGCAAGTAATACAGGCATTAAGGTAAGTTGATAATGGAGAATTAAACTGGAAAATAGTGGCGGTGAACTGAAGCGGATGATGGTAAACCAGGTGAGTGCAAGGGAAACTGATGGGCCATTTTCTTCCCCCACCCAGAACAGCGCCCTGAGTGCGGAGTTGCAGAAAGCACAGAGTCTGGTGGAGGCTCTGAAGAAACGACTGTCCTTGTACGAGGCTGTGTAACTCCCCCACCCCTCCACCTTCACCACCACCACCACCACCATCAGGGTTAGGAGCAGAAGTTTTCACATACATGCACACATACAGTAAATTCCTTATTAAATAAAAAAACCCACAACCACACCACCATCAACAGGGTCAGGAGACAAGGTTTTCAGGTGCAAGCTCACAACAGTACACTCTGCACTCAAAATACCTGTTACGCATTTACCACATACAAAACCCCCATCACAATTGCCCACCACCACCACCATCAGGGTTACAAGCAGAGACTTTCACATCTACATCCATCCAGTCACCATTCAGAATACTGGCAGACTTCCAACAGAATAGCGCATGTGCATGAAACACCTATGAAAACACCAAGATGGTTAAAATACAATCAACACTAAAAATTACGAGTGAGACTACTTAAAATACACTCTGCCCATAAAATTCAATCCATATTTAAAACATGATGCCACATAAAGTGTGGATGACAGTTCAGATTCATGGGTTTCCACAGTTAAAAGCAACATATTTATCTTACATAGTCAACACTGGTCCCTACAGTTACATGTGTACATAGCGTATCTATGAATGTATATCTCTTTATTGCCAAGTCTTAATTCTGGAAGGGGTGGCCACAAATGAATCGACTCCACGTCATCAAGTCCTTGCCCAATTAGGATCAGAATTCTTTTTAAACAGTCAGCATTGAGTCCAGAGTTACAATTATCTCTTCTTCATACTCATATACAGGTACCGGCAGTTGTGATTACAAGTCAGGGAAGTGTTCTAGAATATCATGGGTAATTGCTAAGAAACCCAGTCAGACACTGAATCGGCACCTCATGCAGCAGTATCAGCTCTTCAGCACAGATACATTTAGTATCTCTAGACTGTTTAAGTCAGCTAAGGGAATACTTTTACCAGGAGGGCCAGGTATAGTTTTCATGAGCCACTTAGCACAAGATGTCATTTCTGCATTGAATACAATTGGAGTTATCAAGAATAAATATACAGTATCACTGTAATGAAGGGGTTAAGCTTTTCATTACAAATGCATCCAGTAAAGTCCCTAGTGAAAGCCAGTTTGAGCCACTTGCAACCTACAGGGTAATTAGTTAGTTGCTGAGTAGTATGTGTAGTGGTGTTCACTTGTAAATACTACAGGGGGTAGTGTGTTTCTGGTCTCGTGTAACACCAGTTTTCATCACAGGTCTTTGGTGATCAGACCACAGTCATGAGGCTCAAACATGGTGAACATGAGACTTAAACATGTATTACATGACTTCCAACATCCTACCCTGCTATAGTGAAGGCAGTTTTTATATTAATTTATCACCATAAAAAAACACATACTAAGGAGGAATAGGAAAAACATAAAAAGACCTACCTGCTACAGACCACCCAGCCAGTCATTGTTCCTATTTATACTTACACCAAAACTACACAAACCTTGCACACACACAAATATACCAATGTACAGTACACAAACACACACAGCTTGACCTACCAAAGTATCCAGTGGTCTAAGCTCTCGAATGAATGAAACTAGCATTAGATATGTATTGTAACTGATCACTCGAGGATGTTGTGCTATTTGATTTTTTTTTTTTTTATTGCTCTCCATATTTCATCACTTTATTAATGCTCTCTATAAATTCTCTTCATTTCATTTATTATTATTATATTTTTTTCCCTCCCTCCATGGTTTTGTAACTTCACCATAATGACAGCTCTTGTATTTTATTCTTGCCATCATCAGATATTTTTTATTCATCTTTGGGGAGACTTCATACTAATGGGAGTAAAAGCAGTCTCAAATAACCGACTTCCCTATGATGAATTATAAACAGATATTTCCTTAGTACAGTACTGCACCACTGTCTGATATAATTCAGCCTTGAATGTAACTTTTGGTATGAGTGAGGGTAATTTTCTGTTGGAGTGAGGAGATTCAAGATGTCTTCCCTGTAATTAATGCATACCTGTATATTGCCTGTTATTATATTATCATGTCAGTTATATCAGTAAAACAAATCCCCATTCAGTATACTGACATCTGTATTATATTTTTGCTATCATCATGAGTGATAACGAATGTATGGATCAAATACAGTATTTGCATGAATATAAAGTGCTTTTGAATTATTATTTTAAATTATTTAAAAAAAAAAAATGTAAGAAATATTAGTTGCATGTTCAGTGATTTTTGGTTATATTTTCATTATCACTGAAAGATGAAAACTGTGGCTCCTGCCATTACGGGTGCAAAATCTGTGGTTTCTGATGACTTTGAGGGATTCAATGATGTGTTTCTACTGAAGAGTTAGCCCCAGGTGGTGGAGACTAACTCTCCACTTCCTAGGCTCAGAGCCCCTTACCTCAAGCCCATCTCAGGTCTCTATATGGTATATGTTTCTTCCTTGTTGTACCTTTTTAACAATTTATATCAACTTAACCAGTCCTGTGTGTGTTTCTGATCCATCCATCATCCAATCCTACGGTGCCCCATGAGGAGCACAGGACCCCGGGGCTAGGCAAGTTGGTCCTGACATTTAAGATGAGAGTGACCAGCCTCACTCATCCCTGAGTGGAATCACGTAAGCCATAAACCCCAACCACCCCTTGGATATAAACCTTCACCGACTCAATCTGATTGGAGTGCCATAATTACCCACTAAACCACAAGGCACCAAATTTGGTTATATAGTTACCGCCGTGTAGTAAATGGTTTCCTGGTGTACAGGAAACCATTTGGCTTGTCACTCAGTGTACAGTCACCCACAGGCAGAAGGAAGGGGAAAGAATGAAGGAAAGAAAAACAGAAGAAGGAGTGTAAAGTCACCCGGAGGCAGAAGGACGAGGAAAGAAGAAAGACAGAAGAGGATGGAAGGAAAGAAGGATGGAGGAGAGGAATGGGCAGACACCTAAGAGCTGCACTACATTGAGTGTTTGTTTCTGATAATTAAAGTGGGTCTAAATTGTTGTAAAAGGGAAAATTTTGGTTTATGAGGGGTGTGTGCAATATCAGTTCTGTGCTTTCATTAGAAAGCAGTTTCATTATCACTCACTAGGCGTGGTACGGATTAGGTGCGATAACCAAGAGATTGCCATATATAGTGTATTAACCCTTCAGATATGACAGTCTGCAGGGACAACAGACCCAGGTAGACCGTCAAAATGCAGCCAAAATTTTAAACCGTTCAAATGAACTTTTGTGTTGCCTTTTCTGTGCAATGTGGATCAGGTGGCAACTGTATCTGTGAAAAACAGTTAACCAGACCAATATTTTGCGCTGTGAAATGCTGTTTTTTGTCATCGTCATCATCATCCAGACATCCTTTCCTACTTTAGGGCAGAGTGAGGAATAGCAGTGTCCAAACAGCCAAAGTTTGCCCAATTCAGTGGGCCACATTTCTATTCACTCATCATTCAAGCCATGGAATCCTGGCTCCATCTAATAGACCAGAAAATATCACCACGTTCTGTAGCCTCACATTACTTATCTGACAGAGCCAATTCGACAGAGCCAAATCCCTGGTCATGTGCTTCTTTGCAAAAAATTTATCCAGCCAGCTCGATCTCTTGTCAGTCCCTTAGCCTCGCCAACTACCATACCTTTCTTCCTCACACACTCATCCACCATATCCCTCCACCTTCATCTTGGCCTCCCTCCTTCAAATTTGCTCAGATATACCTTTTTCACCCACTACAGTCATCCACTCTCTCCACATGAGTACCATCTCGGTACACTCTCTTCGATTCTGGTGTCCACAGACTTCCTCACTCGCATCTTTCACGAGTTACGTTATTCCATACCCTATCCACCCTCCATACTCCACATATATTCCTCAGCACTCCCATCTCCACTGTTCTTATTCTTTTCATTTTCATGCCACACCATAGTTTCACATGCTTATGTTAAAGTTGGCACTCTCTGTCTATCTATCTATTGCCAGACGCCTCAATTCCGAATGGGGTGGCCACAAACAAATCACCTCCATGTCGCTCAGTCCCTCGCCATTTCACTACCCCGCTCCCAACTCACCCCTCCCTCTTTCATGTACCTCTCCACTCCATCCCTTCATCTCATCCTCGGCCTCCCCCTCCCTCTCACCCCCTCCACCTTACTCACATACACTCTCCTCGTCAGTCTTTCAATCTCCATCCTCTCCACATGCCCAAACCACCTTAACGTGTTTCTCCTAACGCTTCCTATCACGTCCACAACCACACCACAATGCTCCTTCACTTCCTCATTTGTTAGTCTGTCTCTCCATGTGACTCCACATGCCCCTCTCAAATAACTCATTTCCATTGCTCTCACTCCTGACTTCTGTCCTTCCAGTAGGGTCCAAGCTTCACTTCCGTTGGTATCACAATACTGTCATGTAACAACTTTTTCACTTCCATGCTCACCTCCGTTTCTTATCACTGCTTTCAACGAACCGGCAACCTTCCTTCCTTGCTGCACCCTTTCAAGCACTTCACCCTCCAGACTTCCATCCTTACTCATCACACTACCCAAGTACTTAAATGCACTCGCATTCTCCATATCCTCCCCATCCAATCTCACTGTACATTCACTGGCTTCACTTCTCTCGAAGACCATCACTTTACTCTTCCCTACATTCACCTTTAGATTCCGTTTATTACATACTCTCCCAAACTCGCCTACCAAGCTTTGCAGCTCCCCTTCGTCTTCGCTCAATAACACAGTATCATCTGCAAACAACAGTACAGGGAGTTTCCAAACACTGCCCTCTCTCACTAGGGCCACTCCAACATCCACTGCCCGACCTTGTATCTCTTTTATAACCCCATCCATATACAGATTGAACAACCATGGAGACATGACACATCCTTGTTTCAATCCAACCTTCAAATGGAAAGATTCACTCAGTTTGCCATCCACACGCACTGCAGCCTTAGCACCCTCATACATACTCTTCACTGCCTTCAACAACTTCCCATCCACTCCATATATTCTTAATACTTTCCACAATCCTTGTCTATCCACCCTGTCATATGCATTCTCCAGATCCATGAAGACTGCATACAACTTCTTTCCCTTCTCTAGAAACTTTTCCACTTAGCATCTAAGAATGAATATCTGGTCTACACAACCTCTTCCCTTCCTAAAACCTCCTTGTTCTTCTCCAACTAATTGCTGTTATTTCCCTATAAGTATCCTACCATATACTTTTCCTATTACACTGAGAAGGTAAATGCCCCTGTGATTATCACACACTGCTTTTTCCCCTTTTCCTTTGTACAGAGGAATAATTATACCTGACTTCCAATCCTCCGGGACTCTACCCTCCTCCCATGCCAATCTGCACACCTACCACATCCATTCTATTACTATCTCTCCCCCATGCTTCAGCATTTCACCACACACTCCATCAATTCCTGGGGCTTTCCCCATTTTAACTTTCTTCATTGCTTCCACCACTTCCATCCTACTGATTTCTTCCTCTCTTCTCACAACCCTCCTCCTCCCCGCCATTCCCCAGCCACTTATACTTGCATTACTTTCATTCTCTATGTTCAACAGTTCATGAAAGTGTTCTCTCCATCTGTTTACTTTTTTTCCCTTCTCCACTAGTAACTGTTTACTTTTTCTCCCTTCTCCACTAGTAATCTACCATTTTTATCTTTCACACCCCCACTGACTTCACTGGCACCCTGTCTAGCTTTCTTTACCTCCTTCCAGAACATTTTCTTACATTCCCTCCACTTTCCACTCAAATTCCTTCCAAATTCCTTATCCACTCACATGAAACTGTTCTCTCCATCTGTTTACTTTTTCACCCTTCTCCACTAGTAATCTACCATTTTTATCTTTCACACCCCCACTGACTTCATTGGCACCCTGTTTAGCTCTCTTTACCTCCTTCCAGAACATTTTCTTACATTCCCTCCACTTTGCACTCAAATTCCTTCCAAATTCCTCATCCACTCTCTTCTTACTCTCTCTTACTAATCTTTTCACCTCTCTCCTCCTCTCTACATATAACTCTCTCGTCCGTCTCAGCTTCTTTGAAGCCCCTGTTCCTCATCCACTCATTATATGCTTTCTTCTTTTGTGCCACAGCCTCTCTCACCTCTTCAGTCCACCATGCTGTTCCCTGAACCCCCTTTCGTCTTCTTTTCACCCCACACACCACCTCACATGCTGCACAGATTCTTCTGTGAATATCTTGCACACTCCTTCCACTAACACTCCTTAATTTAAGCCTTCCACAGCTGCAACATTCAAGCTTCTGTTTCTCATAAAGGCCTTCATTACACCAGCTACTCTCCTTCCTTGTGTCACTCTACATTTCACTTCTTTTGCACATTTTCCTCTCACTGTACCCAGGTATTTGAACTCTGCCACCAATTCTACTCTCTCTCTTTTCACTGCAACATCACACTGGGAGTCACCTTCTCTCTCAGAAACCATTACTTTACCTTTTTCTACGTTTACTCTCAAGGCACGAGACACACAGACATCTACAACACTCTGCACTAGTCTACCAAGCTCTTGTCCAGTATTTGCAAGAAGCAGTGCATCATCAGCATACATCAAAAATGAGATACTCCATTCATTACCAACGCCACCTCTCTCTCCTTTAATCGCGTTTTTACTTCTTTCATCACCCCACCCATAGATATATTGAACAACCATGGGGACATCACACAACCTTGTTGCACACCCTCACTGATCACAAACCATTCACTCAGATGCCCATTTACCCTTACACATGCCTCACCATCATCGTAATACAGTGCAACCCCAGAATTCGTACAACTTGGTTTTCGTACAGCTTTTTCGTCCAAAAATAGCTCTTTTTCGTACAGCGACCCGCCATTTGCACTAAGAGACGCAGTAGTTGCCATGTGGTCGCCAGTCCCACTTTGTCTTCCGCCAGCTACGCATCAGTCATACAGGCTCCATTAAACTTTGTGATAAATAACATATCTTCTTTAGAAAACTATACATCATCATGGGCCCTAAGATGATTAGTGAGTCTGCTGGAGCTAAAAGAAAAGCAGTGGGAACAATTGAGCTGAAAAATGAACTCGTTGCAATGTCTGAAATTGGAACCCGTGTCTCCGATCTTCCCATTCATTATGCTATGGCGAAATCTACCGTTTCATCCATACTAAAGAACAAAGAAGCAATAAAAGGGGCTAATGTGGCGAAAGGAGTAACTACTCTTGCTGTGAACAGGTCATCACTTATTGATGAAATAGAGAAACTATTGCTAGTGTGGATTAATGAAAAACAATTGGCTGGTGACAGTGTTTCTGAAACAATAATTTGTGAAAAAGCTAAGCAGTTGTTTGATGATCTTAAGAAAAATGCCCCTGGAAGCAGTGCTGATGGTGATGAATTTAAAGCAAGTAGGGGCTGGTTTGATAGGTTTACGAGGCGAAGTGGCATTCATAGTGTTGTAAGGCATGGGGAAGCTGGTAGTGCTAACAAAGAGGATACTGAAAAGTTTGTTGAGGAATTTAAAACATTTGTAGAGAGTGAGGGATACACTCCTCAACAAGTTTTTAATTGTGATGAAACAGGCCTCTTCTGGAAAAAGATGCCTAAGAGGACCTACATTACAAAAGAGGAGAAATCACTGCCCAGACACAAACCCATGAAAGACAGGCTTACACTCTTACACTAATGCCAGTGGGGACCTGAAAATTAAACCTTTGCTTATGTACCACTCAGAAAACCCAAGAGTGCTTAAGAAAAACAGTGTGATAAAAGTAAACTCAGTGTAATGTGGAGATCTAATAGTAAAGCTTGGGTAACAAGGCAGGTCTTCACTGACTGGATTCATGAAGTGTGTGCCCCTGCTATATAAAAAAAAAATACCTAGAGGAGAAAAATTTACCTCTCCAGGCCCTCCTGGTATTGGATAATGCTCCTGCTCACCCTCCAGGCTTGGAGGAAGAATTGGTGGGTGAATACAACTTCATCAAGGTGATGTTCTTGCCCCTTAACACCACTCCTCTAATCCAACCCATGGATCAGCAGGTCGTTTCTAACTTTAAGAAACTGTACACAAAAGCACTATTTCAAAGATGCTTTGAAGTGACCACTGACACCGAGCTAACCCTCAGGGTCTTTTGGAAGAACCACTTCAATATCCTCCATTGCCTGAGGATGATAGACAAAGCCTGGGGTGAAGTTTTTTTAAGGATTTGAACTCTGCATGGAGGAATTTGTGGTCAGACTGTGTCCAAGCCAGAGAAGGCTTTGAGGCACAGCTTGAACAAGGGGCTGCAGTGGTGGATGATAGTGTCCCTAGGGAAGTCCACAGATTTGGAAGTGGATAATGAGGATGTGGGGGAGTTAGTGGAAGACCACAAGACTGAGCTGACCACCGAAGAACTCCAACTTCACAAGAAGCAGCAAGAGGAAGTGGCTGTAGAACTTTCATCTTCAGAGGAGAAGGAGATGAGTAAGGGGAGCATCCACTGCAGAAATTAAGGAACTGAGTTACCATTGGGAGAAAACACAGAGCCTGGTGGAAACATGGCACCCTAACACTGCTGCGGTTAACAGGAGCATCATCCTATTTAATGACAGTGTTACTGACCACTTTAGGAAAATCTTTTAACATTAACCCACCGAGTCCCACCGACGTACGATGCACGTCACTACCTTTTTCCGCGGATAGACCCAACAACGTGCATCGTACGTCACGCAATTGCAAGGCCCATTGTGTGCACATTTTTCAACATTCGCGAGTGATTTTTGGTAGGCATATGTGGGAGGCCTTCCCCTACCTGCTGTCAAGTGGGGATACTGCCTGGCCCCACCTAACCCCCCTTTCCTCCCCCTCCCCCCCACACTGAGCAATTCACCTGTTAGCAGTAACCTAGCCAGTAAAGGTATGTTGCCCCACGGTCTCTCCAATGACGAAATTCACAGTGAAAGTGATTCCTGAGATGGAGGACAAAGAAACAAAGAAGCTAGAGGGAGAAACAAACAGAAGTGATGAGGTGGTAATGTCATAAAGGAAGGTGTCATATACTGTACTGGGGTTTTGGGTGAGTGAACAATGCTTATAAACGCCTATATTATTGTGTGAAAAACAATATAGACTTGTACTACACATAAATTCGTACCAAATAAATGAAATAAATACGCAATTTAAAGTGGCTTGAATTAGTTAACCCTTCCATAGTTCGTTTTCTTTAGCCAGGTACCCTGAAAAAGAAGGAAAATGTAAGGTTGAGTGACACCTGTATCAAAAAATTTTACCTCAAGATCGTGATTTCTCTGAATTTTCGATGTTTCTCACCAAAAGCGAAGGTTTCAGCCAAAATACAAAAAGTCAAAAATCGGTCGGGACCTGGGGGTAGGCTGGGTAAAAAAA
>JAGKTI010003090.1:23635-52034 GCA_018397915.1 Birgus latro | reverse complement strand
AAATGTGACATTTTCACAATCACAAGTGACTTTTTAGATCTGTGTTTTACAATCAACTTTGGGAACACTTGAGGAAGTTGCATATTCAGCGTTTTCGCCGAGAAATACGCTTATTCAGCCATCATTAGATTAAAAGAGATTGGACCTGAATCCAAAACGAATGCTATCAGCCGGAACTCGTTCACAATTTGCAATACTTCTTGTCCTTGAAGTCATGGCTAATGGAAAAAAAAAAATTGACAAATCAGAAGTTAATAATCCAAAACTCCGTTTCAAGAGGACTCACAGTAATGAAAGATTTTACCAAAGGAAATGTGGTTCGTTGTGTAACAGAAATTTTAATGTTGAGATTTTTTTTTTTTTTTACATGGACGAGACTGGACGTAATTTTAAACTGTGCTGGGGAAAAAGAAATAGGTTTTCAAACTGTTTCGGTAATCCCCACAATGTTTCAAGCTATTTGTTCTTAAAAACCTAAGTTGCCAGCTCTTTTTACATGTCAGCTGACTTCTTGTTATCCATCCTAAATGTGACATTTTCACCCTCACAAATGTCTTCTTAGTTCTGAATATAATATTATGTGTTTTACAATGAACTTTGAGAAGACATGAGGAAGTTGCATATTCAGCGTTCTCGCCGAGAAATACGCTTATTCAGCCATCATTAGATTAAAAGAGAAAGGACATACATCTAAAGCGGATTATTTCATCCGGAACTATTTCACAATTAGCACTGCTTCTTGTCCTTGAAGTCACGGCCAAGAGGGAAAAAATCAACAAATCAGAAGTTAATAATCCAGAATTCCGTCTCAAGAGGAATCAGAGTATTGAAAGAAATTAACCTAAGGAAATATGTTTTATGGTTTAACAGAATACTTGATATTGGGAAAATGTTTTTTTTTTTTTACTACCTCGAGGCTCGACGTAATTTTAAACTGCTTTGCTGGAGAAAAAAAAAATCTATTTTTAATTTTTTTCGGTGATCCTCACAATGTTTCAAGCTATTTGTTCTTAAAAACCTAATGTGCCAGCTCTCTTTACGTATCAGTCGACTTCTTGT
Organism: Birgus latro; assembly: GCA_018397915.1. NCBI lineage: Eukaryota > Metazoa > Arthropoda > Malacostraca > Decapoda > Coenobitidae > Birgus > Birgus latro. The sequence continues at coordinate 50,975 of JAGKTI010003090.1, read as the reverse complement.
TATCCTTCATAAATGTGACATTTTCACACTCTCACGTGACTTCTTTGTTCTGAATATAATATAAAGTGTTTTACATTCAACTTTGAGAACACTTGAGGAAGTTGCATATTCAGCGTTTTCGCCTAGAAATACGCTTATTCAGCCATCATTAAATTAAAAGAGAATGGACCTACCTCCAAAACAGATGCTATCAGCCGGAACTTTCACAATTTGCACTACTTCTTGTTCTTGAAGTCACGGCGAATGCGAAAAAGAAATCAACAAATCAGTTAATAATCCAGAATTCCGTCTCAAGAGGAATATCAGTATTGAAAGATTTTACATAAGGAAATTTGGTTTTTGGTGTAACAGAAACTTTGATATTGTGCAGTCTTTTTTTTTTTTTTCCCGCCACGAGGCTCGACGTAATTTTAAATTTCATGTGCTGCAGAAAAAAAAATCGAAATTTTTAAATTGTTCCGGCGATCCTCACAATGTTTCAAAACTTTTTATTCTTAACTCAGCTCTCTTTTCGTGTCACTCGACTTCTTGTTATCCTTCATAAATGTGAAATTTTTACCTTCAAAAGTGTCTTCCTATTTCTGAAAATAATATTATTTGTTTTACAATTAACTTTGAGAACACTTGAGGAAGTTGAATATTCAGCGTTTTCGCCCAGAAATACGCTTATTCAGCCATCAATAGATTAAAAGAGAATGGACTTACCTCTAAAACGGATTCTGTTAGACAGAACTATTTCAAAGTTTGCACTACTTCTTGTCCTTGAAGTCACAGCGAATGGGGAAAAAAAAAAAATCGACAAATCAGTTAATAATCCAAAGTTCCGTCTCAAGAGGAAACTCAGTATTGAAAGATATTCCTAAGAAAATGTGGTTTCTGGTGTAACAGAAACCTTGATATTGGCAAATATTGTTTTTTTTTTTTTTTTTTTACTGTCGCGAGCCTCGACGTAATTTTAAACTGCATGTACTGGAAAAAAAGAATCGAAATTTTAAAATTGTTTCGGTGATCCTCACAATGTTTCAAAGCTTTTTGTTCTTAAAAAAATAATGTGCAAGCTCTTTTCACGTGTTAGTCAACTTCTTGTTATCCTTCATAAATTTTACATTTTCACCCTCATAATTCTCTTATAAGTTCTGAATATAATATAATGTGTTTTATAATCAACTTTGAGAACTATTGAGGAAGTTGTTTATTCAGCGTTTTCGCCGAAAAATACGCTTATTCATCCATTATCAGATTAAAAGAGAACGGACCTACCTCCAAAAAGGATGCTATCAGCCGGAACTATTTCACAATTTGCACTACTTCTTGTCCTTGAAGTCACGGATAAAAGGGAAAAAAATCGACATATCAGAAGTTAATAATCCACAATTCCGTCTCAAGACCAATCACATTATTGAAAGATTTTACCTAAGGAAATGTGGTTTATGGTGTAAAATATAAATTGAACGTGATTTTTTTCTCTTTTTCTTTAATACTGCCACAAGGCTCGACATAATTTTAAACTGCTTCTGAAAAAAAAAAAAATCAAAGTTTTTGAATTGTTTCGTTGATCATCACAATGTTTCATAGCATTTTGCAAAAAAAAAAAAAAAAAAATAAGGTGCCAGCTCTCTTTACGTGTCAGTCGACTTTTTGTTATCCTTTATAAATGTGACATTTTCACCCTCACAAGTGTCTTCTTTGTTCTGAGTATAATGTTTTGTGTTTTACAATCAAGTTTGAGATCATTGAAGAAGAAGTTGAATATTAAGCGTTTTCGCCGAGAAATACGCTTATTCAGCCATCATTAGATTAAAAGAGAATGGGCCTGAATCCAAAACGGACGCTATCAGCCGGAACTATTTCACTATTTGCTCTGCTTCTTTTCCTTGAAGTCACGGCTAAAGGGGAAAAAAATGACAAATCAGAAGTTAATAATCCAGAATTCCGTCTCAAGAGCACTCACAGCAATGAAATATTTTACCTAACGAAATTTGGTTCATGGTGTAACAGAAACCTTGATGAGATTTTTTTTTTTTTTTTTTACAGCCAAGAGGCTCGACGTATTTTTAAACTGTGCTGGAAAAAAAAAATGAAGTTTTGAAATTGTTTCGGTGATTCTCACAATGTTTCATGATATTTCTTCATAAAAACCCAAGGTGCCAGCTTTCTTTACGTGTCAGTCGACTTCTCGTTATCCTTCATAAATGTGAAATTTTCACCCTCACAAGTGTCTTCGTATTTCTGAAAATAATATGTGTTTTACAATCAACTTTGAGAACACTTGAGGAAGTTGCATATTCAGCGTTCTCGCCGAGATACGTTTATTCAACCATCATTAGATTAAAAGAGAATGGACCTACCTCTAAAACGAATTCTGTCAGCCGGAACAATTTAACAATTTCCACTAATTCTTGTTATTGAAGTCACGGCTAAGGGGAAAAAAAATCGACAAATCAGAAGTAGATAATACAGAATTCCCTCCCAAGAGGAATGATAGTATTGAAAGATTTTACGTAAGAAAATGTGTTTTATGGTTTAACAGAAACCTTNAGAAAAATTTTAAGTAAGAAATGTTTTTTTATGGTTAAAAAAAAATTTTTTTTTTTTGAAAATTTTTTTTTTTTTTTTTTTTTTTTTTTTGTACCGCCTCGAGGCTCGACGTAATTTTAGACTGCTTCTGCTCGAGAAAAAAAAAATAGTTTTTAATTTTTTTCGGTAATCCTCACAATGTTTCAAGCTATTTGTTTTTAAAAACCTACGGGGGCAGTTCTGTTAACGTGTCAGTCGACTTCTTGTTATCCATCATAATTGTGACATTTTCACCCTCACAAGTGTCTTCTTAGTTCTAAATATATTATGTGTTTTACAATGAACTTTGAGAACACATGAGGAAGTTGCATATTCAGCGTTTTCGCCGAGAAATACGCTTATTCAGCCATCATTAGATTAAAAGATAAAGGACCAACATCTAAAACCGATTCTATCAACCGGAACTATTTCACAATTTGCCCTGCTTCTTGTCCTTGAAGTCACGGCTGAGGGAAAAAGAAATCGACAAATCAGGGGTTAATAATCTAGAATTCCGCCTCAAGAGGAATCAGAGTATTGAAAGAAATTATCCTAAGGAAATATGTTTTATGGTTTAACAGAATCCTCGATATTGTTTTTTTTTTTTTACTACCTCGAGCCTCGACGTAATTTTAAACTGCTTCTGTTGGAGAAAAAAAAAATCGATTTTTAAATTTTTTCGGTGATCCTCATAATGTTTCAAGCTATTTGTTCTTAAAAACCTAATGTGCCAGCTCTCTTTACGTGTCAGTCGACTTCTTGATATCCTTCATAAACGTGACAATTTCACACTCTAACGTGACTTCTTTGTTCTGAATATAATATAATGTGTTTTACAATCAACTTTGAGAACACTTGAGGAAGTTGCACATTCATCGTTTTCGCCGAGAAATACGCTTATTCAGCCATCATTAGATTAAAAGAGAATGGACCTACCTCCAAAACGGATGCTATCAGCCGGAACTGTTTCACAGTATGCACTACTTCTTGTTCTTGAAGTCACGGCGAATGCGAAAAAAAAATTCGACAAATCACTTAATAATCCAGAATTCCGTCTCAAGAAGAATCTCAGTATCGAAAGATTTTAAATAAGGAAATGTGGTTTTTGGTGTAACAGAAACTTTGATATTGTGCAGTCGTTTTTTTTTTTTTTTCACCACGAGGCTCGACGAAATTTTAAATTGCATGTGCTGGAGGGAAAAAAATCGAAATTTTTAAATTGTTTCGGTGATCCTCACAATGTTTCAAAGCTTTTTGTTCTTAAAAACCTAAGGTGCCAGCTCTTTTAACGTGTCAGTCGACTTTTTGTTATCCTTCATAAATGTGAAATTTTTACCTTCAAAAGTGTCTTCCTATTTCTGAATATAATATTATTTGTTTTACAATAGACTCTGAGAACACTTGAGGAAGTTGAATAATCAGCGTTTTCGCCGAGAAATACGCTTATTCAGCAATCACTAGATTAAAACAGAATGGACTTACCTCTAAAACGGATTCTGTTAGACAGAACTATTTCACAATTTGCACTACTTCTTGTCCTTGAAGTCACAGCGAATGGGAAAAAAAAAATCGACAAATCAGTTAATAATCAATAGTTCCGTGTCAAGACGAATCTCACAATTGAAAGATTTTCCAAAGGAAATGTGATTTTTGGTGTAACAGAAACCTTGATATTGTGCAAATGTTCGTTTTTTTTTTTTTTCCGTAACGACGCTTAACGTAATATTAAACTGCATGTACTGGAGTAAAAAAAAAAAGTCGAAATTTTTTAATTGTTTCGGTGATCATCACAATATTTCAAAGCTTTTTGTTCTTAAAAAAATAAGGTGCATGCTCTCTTTACGTGTTAGTCGACTTCTTGTTATTATTCATAAATGTTACATTTTCACCCTCACAAGTCTCTTATTAGTTCTGAATATAATATAATGTGTTTTACAATCAACTTTGAGGACATTTGTGGAAGTTGTTTATTCAGCGTGTTCGCCGAGAAATACGCTTATTCATCCATTATTAGATTAAAAGAGAATGGACCTACCTCCAAAACGGATGCTATCAGCCGGAACTATTTCACAACTTGCACTACATCTTGTCCTTGAAGTCGCGGATAAAGGGAAAAAAAATCGACAAATCAGAAGTTAATAATCCTGAATTCCGTCTCAAGACCAATCACATTATTGAAAGATTTTACCTAAGGAAATGTGGTTTATGGTGTAAAAGAGAAAATGACATTTTTTTCTCTTTTTTTCTTTAATACTGCCACAAGGCTCGACATAATTCTAAACTTCTTCTTCTGAAAAAAAAAAAAGATAAAAAATCGAAGTTTTTGAATTGTTTCAGTGATCCTCACAATGTTTTAAAGCATTTTGTTCTTTAAAAAATAAGGTGCCAGCTCTCTTTACGTGTCAGTCGACTTCTTGTTATCCTTCATAAATGTGAGATTTTCACCCTCACAAGTGTCTTCTTATTTCTAATCATAATATAACGTGTTTTAAAATCAACTTTGACAACACTTGAGGAAGTTGCATATTCACCGTTTTCGCCGAGAAATACGCATATTCAGCCATCATTAGATTAAAACAGAAAGGACCTACCTCCAAAACGGATGCTATCAGCCGGAACTATATCACAATTTCCACTACTTCTTGTCCTTGAAGCCACGGCTAAGTGAAAAAAAAAAAAATAAAAACGATAAATCAAAATTTAAAGATCCAGAGTTCCGTCTGAAGAGGAATCACAGTATTGATAGAGTTTACCTAAAGTAATGTGGTTTTTGGTGTAAGGGAAACCTTGATTGTGATTTTTTTTTTTTACCGCCTCGAGGCTCGACGTAATTTTAAACTGATCGAGCTGGAAAAAAAAAATTAAATTGTTTCCGTGATCCTCACAATGTTTCAAAGCTATTTTTTCTTAAAAGCCTAAGGTGCAAGCTCTCTTTGCGTGTCAATCGACTACTTGTTATCCTTCATAAACGTGACATTTTCACCCTCACAAGTGTCTTCGAATATAATATTATGTGTTTTACAATCAAGTTTGAGTTCATTGAACAAGAAGTTGTATATTCAGCGTTTTCGCCGAGAAATACGCTTATTCAGCCATCATTAGATTAAATGAGAATGGACCTGAATCCAAAACGGATGCTATCAGCTGGAACAATTTCACAAACTGCACTGCTTCTTTTCCTTGAAGTCACGGCTAAGGGGAAAAAAATGACAAATCAGAAGTTAATAATCCAGAATTCCGTCTCAAGAGGACTCACACTAATGAAATATTTTACCTAACGAAATTTGGTTCATGGTGTAAAAGAAACCTTGATGTTGAGATTTTTTTTTTTTTTTACAGCCACGAGGCTCGACGTATTTTTAAGCTGTGCTGGAGAAAAAAAATCGAAGTTTTTAAATTGTTTCGGTGATTCTCAGAATGTTTCATGCTATTTCTTCATAAAAACCTAAGGTGTCACCTCTCTTTACGTGTCAGTCGACTTCTTGTTATCCTTCATAAATGTGAAATTTTCACCCTCACACATGTCTTTTTATTTCTGAATATATTATTACGTTTTACAATCAACTTTGAGAACATTTGAGGAAGTTGCATATTCAGCGTTTTCGCCGAGAAATACGCTTATTCATCTATCATTAGATTAAAAGCGAATGGACCTACCTCTAAAACGGATTCTGTCAGACGGAACAATTTCACAATTTGCACTACTTCTTGTTATTGAAGTCACGGCTAAGGGGGGAAAAAGAATCGACAAATCAGTAGTAGATAATCCAGAATACCATCCCAAGAAGAATCACAGTATTGAAAGATTTTACGTAAGAAAATGTGTTTTATGGTTTAACAGAAACCTTGTTATTGTGAAAATGTTTTTTTTTTTTTTTTGTACCGCCTCGAGCCCCGACGTAATTTTAGACTGCTTCTGCTGGAGGAAAAAAAAAATCGATTTTATTTTTTTTTCGGTAATCCTCACAATGTTTCAAGCTATTTGTTTTTAAAATCCAAAGGTGCCAGATCTATTAACGTGTCAGTCGACTTCTTGTTATCCTTCATAAATGTGACATTTTCACCCTCACAAGTGACTTCTTAGTTCTGAATATAATATAATGTGTTTTACAATCAACTTTGAGAACACTTGTGGAAGTTGCACATTCAGCATTTTCGCCGAGAAATATGCTTATTCACCTATCATTAGATTAAAATAGAATGGAGCTACCTCCAAAACTGATGCTATCAGCCGGAACTATTTCACAATTTGCACTTCTTCTTCTCCTTGAAGTCACGGCAAATGGGGGAAAAAATTCGACAAATCAGTTAATAATCCAGAATCCCGTCTCAAGGGGATTCTCAGTATTGAAAGATTTTACCTAAGGAAATGATGTTTTTTTGTGTAAAAGAAACCTTAATATTGTGCAAATTTTCCCTTTTTTTTTTTTTTTTTTTTGCCGCAACGAGGCTCAACGTAATTTTAAACTGTTTGTGATGGAGAAAAAAAAAATATAGAAATTTTTAAATTGTTTCTTCGGTCTTCACAATGTTTCAAAGCTTTTTGTTCTTAAAAACCTAAAGTGCCAGCTCTCTTTACGTGTGAGTCGACTTCTTGTTATCCTTCATGTGACATTTCACAATCACAAGTCTCATCTTAGTTTTGAATATAATATAATGTGTTTTACAATCAACTTAGAGAACACTTGAGGAAGTTGCATATTCAGCTTTTTCGCCGAGAAATACGCTAATTCGACCATAATTAGATTAAAAGAGAATAGACCTTCCTCCAAAACTGATCCTATCAACAGGAACTATTTCACAATTTGCGCTACTTCTTGTCCTTGAAGTCAAGTTTAAGGGGAAAAAAAAATCGACAAATCAGATGTTAATAATTCAGAATTCCGTGTCAAGAGAAATCACATTATTGTAAGATTTTACCTAAGGAAATGTGGTATATTATGTAATAGAAAAATTGATTTTGCGATTTTTTTTTTACTGCTAAGAGGCTCGTAATAATTTTAAACTGCTTCTGCTGGAGATAAAAAAGAAATTAAAAAATCTAAGTTTTTGAACTGTTTCGGTGATCCTCACAGTTTCAAACCTTTTTGTTCTTAAAAACCTAAAGTTCCAGATCTCTTTATGTGTCAGTCGACTTCTTGTTATCCTTCATTAATGTGACCTTTTCACCCTCACAATTGTCTTCTTAGTTCTAAATATAATATAATGTGTTTTAAAATCAACTTTGAGAACATTTGAGGAAGTTCCATATTCGGAGCTTTCGCCGAGATATACGCTTATTCAGCCATCATTACATTAAAAGAAAATGGACATACATCCAAAACGGATGCTATCAACCGGAACTATTTCACAAGTTGCACTATTTCTTGTCCTTGAAGTCACGGCTAAGGGAAAAAAAATCGACAAATCAGGTAAAAATCCAGAATTCCGTCTCATGAGGAATCACAGTATTGAAAGATTTTTCCTAAGGAAATGTGGTTTTTGGTGTAACAAAATCCTTGATATTGTGAAAATGTTCTTTTTTTTCTTTTCTTTTTTTATGCCACAAGGGTCAACGTAATTTTCAACTGCGGCAGAGAAAAAAAAAAATCGAAGTTTTTAAATTGTTTCGGTGATCCTCGCAATGTTTCAAGATTTTTGTTTTTAAAAACCTAAGGTGCCAGCTCTCTTTACGTGTCAGTCGACTTCTTCTTATCCTTCATAAATATGATATTTTCACTCTCAAAAGTAACTTCTTAGTTCTGAATTTAATATAATGTGTTTTACAATCAAATGACAACACTTGAGGAAGTTGCATATTCTGGGTTTTCGCCGAGAAATACGCTTATTTACCTATCATTAGATTAAAAGAGAATTGACCTACCTCCAAAACGGATGATATCAGCCTTTACCTGTTCTCAATTTGCATTACTTCTTGTCCTTGAAGTCACGCCGAATGGGGAAAAAAAATCGACAAATCAGTTAATAATGAATAATTCCGTCTCAATAGGAATCTCAGTATTGGAAGATTTTCCTATGAAAATGTGGTTTATGGTGTAACAGACACCTTGATATTGTGCAAATATTTTTTTTTCTACCCCCACGAGGTTCGACATAGTTTTAAACTGCATGTGCTGTAAAAAAGAAATAGAAACATTTAAATTGTTTCGGTTATCTCACAATGTTTCAAAGCTTTTTGTTCTTAAAGAAAATAAAGTACCAGCACTCTTTACGTGTTAGTCGACTTCTTTTTATCCTCCATAAATGTGACATTTTCACCTCACAAGTGTCTCCTTAGTTCTGAATATAATTTAAAGTGTTTTACAATCAACTTTGAGAACACTTGAGGAAGTTGCATATTCAGCGTTTTCGCCGAGAAATACGCTTTTTCAGCCATCATTAGATTAAAACAGAATGGACCTACCTCCAAAACGGATGCTATCAGCCGTAACTATTTCACAATTTGCACTACTTCCTGTCCTTCAAGTTAAGGCTAAGGGGAAAAAAACAAATCAACAAATCAGAATTTAATAATCCAGAATTCCGTCTGAAGAGGAATCACAGTATTGAAAGATTTTACATAAGGTAATGTGGAATTTGGTGTAACGGAAAGCTTGATATTGTGAAAATGTTTTTTTTTTTTTTTATGAGACGAGGCTCGACGTAATTTTAAACTGCTTGAGCTAGAGGGAAAATAAAGTTTTCAAACTGTTTCGGTGATCCTCACAATGTTTCAAAGCTTTTTGTTCTTAAAAGCCTAAGGTGCCAGCTCTCTTTGCGTGTCAGTCGACTTCGTGTTATCCTTCATAAATGTGACATTTTCACCCTCACAAGTGTCTTCTTAGTTCTGAATAATATAATGTGTTTTACAATCAACTTAGAGAACACATGAGGAAGTTGCATATTCAGCGTTCTCGCCGAGAAATACGCTTATTCAGCCATCATTATATTAAAAGAGAATGGACCTGAAGCCAAAACGGATCCTATCAGCCGGAACTATTTCACAATTTGTACTTCTTCTTGTCCTTGAAGTCATGGCTAAATGGAAAAAAAATTGACAAATCAGAAGTTAATAATCCAGAATTCCGTCTCAAGAGGACTCACAGTAATGAAAGATTATACAAAAGGAAATGTGGTTCATGGTGTAACAGAATCCTTGATGTTGAGAATTTTTTTTCTTTTACAGCCACGAGGCTGGACGTAATTTTAAACTGTGCTTGGGAAAAAAATATCGAAGTTTTTAAATTGTTTCGGTGATCCTCACAATGTTTCAAGCTAATTGTTCTTAAAAACCTAAGGTGCCAGCTCTCTTTACGTGTCAATTGACTTCATGTTATCCTTCCTAAATGTGACATTTTCACCCTCAAAAGTGTCTTCTTAGTTCTGAATATAATATTATATGCTTTACAATCAACTTTGAGAACACATGAGGAATTTGCATATTCAGCGTTTTCGCCGAGAAATACGCTTATTCGGCCATCAATAGGTTAAAAGATAAAGGACCTACATCTAAAACTAATTCTATCTGCCGGAACTATTTCACAATTTGCACTGCTTCTTGTCCTTGAAGTCACGGCTGAAGGGAAAAAAATCGACAAATCAGAAGTTAATAATCCAGAATTCCGCCTCAAGAGGAATCACAGTATTGAAAGATTTTACCTAAGGAAATATGTTTTATGGTTTAACATAATCCTTGATATTGGGATTTTCTGTTTTTTACTACCTCGAGGCCCGACATAATTTTAAACTGCTTCTGCTTGAGAAAAAAAAATCGTTTTTTAATTTTTTTCGGAGATCCTCACAATGTTTCAAGCTATTTGTTCCTAAAAACCTAATGTGTCAGCTCTCTTATCGTGTTAGTCGACTTCTTGTTATCATTTATAAATGTGACATTTTCACACTCACAAGTGACTTCTTTGTTCTGAATATAATATAATGTGTTTTACCATCAACTTACTGAACACTTGAGGAAGTTGCATATTCAGCGTTTTCGATGAGAAATACGCTTTTACAGCCTTCATTAGATTAAAAGAGAATGGACCTACCTCCAAAACGGATGCTATCAGCCAGAACTGTTTCACAATTTGCAGTACTTCTTGTTCTTGAAGTCACGGCGATTGGGGAAAAAAAAAAAAACGAGAAATCAGTTAATAATCAACCGAGAAATCAGTTAATAATCCAGAATTTCGTCTCAAGAGGAATCTCAGTATTGAAAGATTTTATCTAAGGAAATATAGCTTGTGGTGTAACAGAAACTTTGATATTGTGTAGCCGTTTTTTTTTTTTCCGCCACGAGGCTCGACGTAATTTTAAATTCCATGTGCTGGAGAAAAAAAAAATCGAAAATTTTAAATTGTTTCTTTGATCCTCACAATGTTTCAAAGCTTTTTGTTCTTAAAATCCAAAGGTGCCAGCTCTCTTTTCGTGTCAGTCGGCTTCTTGTTATCCTTCATAAATGTGAAATTTTCACATTCAAAAGTGTCTTTCTATTTTTTTAATATAATATTATTTGTTTTACAATCAACTTTAAGAAAACTTGAGGAAGTTGCATATTCAGCGATTTCGCCAAGATATACGCTTATTCAGCCATCATTAGATTAAAGGAGAATAAATGGACTTACCTCTAAAACGGATTCTAATAGACAGAACTATTTCACAATATGCACTATTTCTTTTCCTTGAAGTCACGGTGAATGGAAAAAAAAAAATCGACAAATCAGTTAATAATCCATAGTTCCGTCTCAAGAGGAATCTCAGAATTGAAAGATTTTCCTAAGGAAATGTGGTTTTTGGTGTAACAGAAACCTTGATATTTTTTTTTTACCGCCACGAGGCTCGACGTAATTTTAAACTGCATGTACAGGAGAAAAAATAAAATCGAAATTTTTAAATTGTTTCGGTGATCCTCACAATGTTTCAAAGCTTTTTGTTCTTAAAAACATAAGGTGCAAGCTCTCTTTACGTGTTAGACGATACGTTTTCCCCATCACAAGTCTCATCTTACTTGTGAATATAATATAATGTGTTTTACAATTAATTTTGAGAACAATTGAGGAAGTTGTTTATTCAGCGTTTTCACCGAGACATTCGCTTATTCATCCATTATTAGATTAAAAGAGAATGGACCTACCTTCAAAACGGATGCTATCAGCCGGAACTATTTCACAATTTGCACTACTTGTTGTCCTTGAAGTCACGGATAAAGGAAAAAAAAAAATCGACAAATCAGAAGTCAATAATCCAGAATTCCGTCTCAAGACGAATCACATTACTGAAAAATGTTACCTAAGGAAATGTGGTTTATGGTGTAAAGAAAAATTGACTGTGAATTTTTTCATTTTTTTTTCTTTAATAATGCCACGAGGCTCGGCATAATTTTAAACTGATAATAATAAAGATAAAAAAATCGAAGTTTTTGAATTGTTTCGGTGATCCTCACAATGTTTTAAAGCATTTTGTTCTAAAAAAAAAAAAAAAAAATAAGGTGCCAGCTCTCTTTTCCTGTCATTCGAATTCTTGTTATCCTTCATAAATGTGACATTTTCACCCTTACAAGTGTCTTCTTATTTCTAATTATAATATAACGTGCTTTACAATCAACTTTGATAACATTTGAGGAAGTTGCATATTCAGCGTTTTCGCCGAGAAATACGCTTATTTAGCCATCATTAGATTAAAAGAGAATTGACCTATCTCCAAAACGGATGCTATCAGCCTTAACTGTTTCACAATTTACACTACTTCTTGTCCTTGAAGTCACGCCGAATGGGAAAACAAAATTGACAAATCAGTTAATAATCAATAATTCCGTTTCAATAGAAACCTCAGTATTGTAAGATTTTCCTAAGGAAATGTGGTTGATGGTGTAACAGAAACCTTGATATTGTGCAAATGATAGATTTTTTTTTTTCCGCCACGAAGCTCGACGTAATGTTAAACTGCATATGCTGGGGAAAAAAAATCGAAACTTTTAAATTGTTTCGTTGATCTCACAATGTTTCAAAGCTTTTTGTTATTAAAAACCCAAGGTAACCCCACTCTTTACGTGTTAGTCGACCTCTTTTTATCCTTCATAAATGTGACATTTTCACCCTCACAAGTGTGTTCTTAGTTCTAAATATAATTTAATGTGTTTTACAATCAACTTTGAGAACACTTGAGGACATTGCATATTCAACGTTTTCGCCGAGAAATACGCTTATTCAGCCATCATTAGATTAAAACAGAATGGACCTACCTCCAAAACGGATGCTATCCTCCGGAACTATTTCACAATTTTCACTAATTATTGTCCTTGCGGTCACGGCTAAGGGTAAAAAAATCAACAAATCAGAATTTAAGAGTCCAGAATTCCGTCTGAAGAGGAATCACAGTATTGAAAGATTTTACCTAAGGTAATGTGGATTTTGGTGTAACGGAAACCTTGATATTCTGAAAATGTTCGTTTTTTTTTTTTTTTTTCGGGACGAGGCTGGACGTAATTTTAAACTGCTTGAGCTAGAGCGAGAATAAAGTTTATAAATTGTTTCGGTGATCCTCACAATGTTACAAACCTTTTTGTTCTTAAAAGCCTAAGGTGCCAGTTCTCTTTACGTGTCAGTAGACTTCTTGTTATCCTTCATAAATTTGACATTTTCCCCCTCACAAGTGTCTTCTTAGTTCTGAATATAATATTATGTGTTTTACAATCATCTTTGGGAACACTTGAGGAAGTTGCATATTCAGCGTTTTCGCCGAGAAATACGCTTATTCAGCCATCATTAGATTAAAAGAGAATGGACCTGAATCCAAAACCTATGCTATCAGCCGGAACTATTTCATAATTTGCACTACTTCTTGTCCTTGAAGTCACGGCTAAGAAGAAAAAAAAATCGACAATTCAGAAGTTAACAATCCAGAATTCCGCCTCATGAGGAATCACAGTATTGAAAGATTTTACCTAAGGAAATATGTTTTATGGTTTAACAGAATCCTTGATATATATATTTTTTTTACTACTTCGAGGCTCGACGTAATTTTAAACTGCTTCTGCTGGAGAAAATAAAATCGGTTTTTAATTTTTTTCGGTGATCCTCACAATGTTTCAAGCCATTTGTTCTTAAAAACCTAATGTGCCAGCTCTCTTTACGTGTCAGTCGACTTCTTATTATCCTTCATAAATGTGACATTTTCACACTTACAAGTGACTTCTTTGTTCTCAATACAATATAATGTGTTTTACAATCAACTTTGAGAACAATTGAAGAAGCTGCATATTCAGCGTTTTCGCCGAGAAAAACGCTTATTCAGCCATCATTAGATTAAAAGAGAATATACGTACCTCCAAAACGGATGCTATCAGCCGGAACTGTTTCACAATTTGCATTACTTCTTGTTCTTGAAGTCACCGCGAATGCGAAATAAAAATCGACAAATCAGTTGATAATCCAGAATTCCGTATCTAGAGGAATCTCAGTATTGAAAGTTTTTACCTAAGGAAATGTGGTATTTGGTGTAACAGAAACTTTGATATTGTGCAGTCCTTTTTTTTTCCACTATGTGGCTCGACGTAATTTTAAATTGTATGTGCTGTAGAAAAAAAAATCGAAAATTTTATATTGTTTCGGTGATCCTCACAATGTTTCAAAGCTTTTTGTTCTTAAAAACCTAAGGTGACAGCTCTCTTTATGTGTCAGGCGACTTCTTGTTATCCTTCATAAATGTGAAATTTTCACCTTCAAAACTGCCTTCCTGTTTCTGAATATAATATTATTTGTTTTACAATCCAACTTTGAGAACACTTGAGGAAGTTGCATATTTAGCGTTTTCGCCGAGAAATACGCTTATTCAGCCATCATTAGATTAAAATAGAATGGACTTACCTCTAAAACGGATTCTGTTAGACAGAACTATTTGACAGTTTGCAATACTTCTTGTCCTTGAAGTCACTCCGAATGCGGAAAAAAAAATCGACAAATCAGTTAATAATCCATATTTCCGTCTCAAGAGGAATCTCAGAATTAAAAGATTTTCCTAAGGAAATGTGGTTTTTGGTTTAACAGAAACCTGATATTGTGCAAATGTTCGCTTTTTTTTTTTACTGCCACGAGGCTCGACGTAATTTTAAACTGCATGTACTGGAGAAAAAAAATCGAAATTTTTAAATTGTTTCGGTGACCATCACAATGTTTCAAAGCTTTTTGTTCTTAAAAACATAAGGTGCAAGTTCTCTTTATGTGTTTGTCGACCTCTTTTTATCCTTCATAAATGTTACATTTTCACCCACACAAGTCTCTGCTTAGCTCTGAATATAATATAATGTGTTTTACAATCAACTATGAGAACAATTGAGAAAGTTGTTTATTCAGCGTTTTGGCCGAGAAATACGCTTATCCATCCATTATTAGATTAAAAGAGAATGGACCTACCTCCAAAACGCATGATATCAGCCGGAACTATTTCACAATTTGCACTACTTCTTGAAGTCACGGTTAAAGGAAAAAAAAAATCGAGAAATCAGAAGTTAATAATGCAGAATTACGTCTGAAGACGAATCACATTATAGAAAGATTTTACCGTAGGAAATGTGGTTTATGGTGTAAAAGAAAAATTGACTGAATTTTTTTCTTCTTTTCTTTAATACTACCACGAGGCTCGACATAATTTTAAACAGCTTCTTCTTTAAAAAACGATAAAAAAAATGAAGTTTTTGAATTGTTTCGGTGATCCTCACTATGTTTTAAAGCATTTTGTTCTTAATAAAATAAGGTGCCAGCTCTCTTTACGTGTCAGTCGACTTCTTGTTATCCTTCATAAATGTGACATTTTCACCCTCACAAGTGTCCTCTTATTTCTAATTATAATATAAGATGTTTTATAATCATCTTTGAGAACACTTGAGGAAGTTGCATATTCAGCATTTTCGCCGAGAAATACGCTTATTCACCCATCATTAGATTAAAAAAGAATGAACCTACCTCCAAAACGGATGCTATCAGCCGGAACTATATCTCAATTTGCACTAATTCTTGTCATTGAAGTCACGGCTAAGAGAAAAAAAAAAACATCGACAAATCAGAATTTAAAAGTCCAGAATTCCGTCTGAAGAGGAATCACAGTATTAAAAAGAATTTACCTAAGGTAATGTGGGTTTTGGTATAACGGAAACCTTGATATTGTGAAAATGTTCTTTTCTTTTCTCTTTTTTTTCCCGCCACGAGGCTCGACGTAATTTCAAACTACTTGAGCTGGAGAAAAAAAAACGTTTAAATTGTCTTGGTGATCATTACAATGTTTCAAAGCTATTTGTTATTAAAAGAATAAGGTGCCAGCTCTCTTTGCGTGTCAGTCGTCTTCTTGTTATCCTTCATAAATGTGACATTTTCACCCTCACAAGTGTCTTCTTTGTTCTGAATATATTGGAAAACACTTGAAGAAGTTGTATATTCAGCGTTTTCGCCGAGAAATACGCTTATTCAGCCATCATTAGATTTAAAGAGAATGGACCTGAATTGAAAACGGATAATATCCGCCGGACCTATTTCACAATTTGCACTACATCTTTTCCTTGAAGTTACGGCTAAGGGCAAAAAAAAATTGACAAATGAGAAGTTAAAAATCCAGAATTCCGTCTCAAGAGGACTCACAGTAATGAAAGATTTCACCTAAGGAAATTTGGTTCATGGTGTAACAGAAACCTTCATGTTGAGATTTTTTTTTTTTTTTTTACAGCCACGAGGCTCGACGTATTTTTAAACTGTGCTGGAGAGGAAAAAAATCGAAGTTTTTACATTTTTTGGGTGATCCTCACAATGTTTCAAGCTATTTGTTCTGAAAAGCCTAATGTGCCAGCGCTTTTTACGTATCAGTCGACTTTTTGTTATCCTTCAAAAATTTGAAATTTTGACCCTGACAAGTGTCTTCTTACTTCTGAACATATTATATGTTTTACAGTCAACTCTGAGAACACATTAGGAAGTTGCAAATTCAGCGTTTTCGCTGAGAAATACGCTTATACATTCATCATTAGATTAAAAGAGAATGGACCTACATCTAAAACGGATTCTATCAGCCGGAACTATTTCACAATTTGCACTGCCTCTTTTACTTGAAGTCACCGCTAAGTAAAAAAAAAAAAAAAAATGACAAATCAGAAGTTAATAATCCAAATTTCCGTCTCAAAAGGAATCACAGGATTAAAGGTTTTACCTAAATATGTTTTATGGTCTAACAGAAACCAAAATATTGGGATTTTTTTTTTTTTTACTACCTCGAGGCTTGACGTAATTTTAAACTGCTTCTGCTGGAGAAAAAAAAAAATCAAAGTTATTAAATTTTTTCGGTGATCCTCACAATGTTTCAAACTATTTAATCTTAAAAAACCTAATCTGCCAGTTCTCTTTACGTGTCATTCGACTTCTTGTTATCCTTCATAAATGTGACATTTTCACCCTCACAAGTGTCTCCTTTTTTCTGAATTTAATATAATGTGTTTTACAATCAACTTTGAGAACACTTCAGGAAGTTGCATATTCAGCGTTTTCGCAGAGAAATACGCTTATTCTGCCATCATTAGATTAAAAGAGAATGGACCTACCTCCAAAAAAGATTCTCTCAGCCGGAACCGTTTCACAATTTGCAGTACTTCTTGTCCTTGAAGATATGGCGAATGGGGAAAAAAAAATCGACAAATCAGTTAATAATCCAGAATTCTATCTTAAGAGGAATCTCAGTATTGAAAGATTTTACCTAAGGAAATGTGGTTTTTGGTGTAACAGAACCCTTGATATTTTGCAAATGTTCGTTTTTTTTTTTTTCCCGCCAAGAGGCTCGACGTAATTTTAAGTTGCTTGTGCTGGAGAAAAAAAATCGAAATATTTAAATTGTTTTAGTGATCCTCACAATGTTTCAAAGTTTTTTGCTTTAAAAAACCTAAGGTGCCAGCTCTCCTTACGTGTCAGTCGACTTCTTGTTATCCTTCATAAGTGTGAAATTTTCACTCTCACAAGTGTTTTCCTATTTCTGAATATAATATTATTTCTTTTACAATCAACTTTGAGAACACTTGAGGAAGTTGCATATTCAGCGTTTTCGCCGAGAAATACGCTTATTTAGCCATCATCAGATTAAAAGAGAATGAACTTACCTCTAAAACGGATGCTATCAGCCGGAACTATTTCACAATTTGCACTACTTCTTGTCCTTGAAGTCACGGCGAATGGAAAAAAAAAAAAAATCGACAAATCAGTTAATAATCCATAATTCCGTCTCAAGAGGAATCTTGGTATTGCAAGATTTTCCTTAGGAAATGTGGTTTATGGTGTAACAGAAACCTTGATATTGTGCAAATGTTCTTTTTTTTTTTTTTTTTTTTTTACCCCCCCGAGGCTCGACGTAATTTTAAACTGCATGTGCTGGAGAAAAAAAAATCGAAATTTTTAAATTGTTTCCGTGATCCTCACAATGTTTCAAAGCTTTTTATTCTTAAAAACATGTGTCAGCTCTCTTTACGTGTGAGTCAACTTCTTGTTATCTTTTATAAATGTTACATTTTCACCCTCACAAGTGTCTTCGTATTTCTGAATATAAAATAATGTGTTTTACAATCAACTTTGAGAACAATTGAGGAAGTTGCTTATTCAGCGTTTTCGCCGAGAATTACGCTTATTCATCCATTATTAGATTAAAAGAGAATGGACCTACCTTCAAAACGGATACTATCATCCGGAACTATTTCACAGTTTGCACTACTTCTTGTCCTTGAAGTCAAGGATAAATGGGAAAAAAAAAATCGACAAATCAGAAGTTAATAATCCAGAATCCCGTCTGAAGACGAATCACATTATTGAAATATTCTAACTAAGGAAATGTGGTTTATGGTGTAAAAGAAAAATTGACACTGAATTTTTTTTTCTTTAATACTATCACGAGCCTCGACATAATTTTAAACTGCTTATGCTTCTGAAAAAAAAAACGAAGTTTTTGAATTGTTTCGGTGATCCTCACAATTTTTTAAAGCATTTTGTTCTTAAAAGCCAAAGGTGCCAGCTATGTATACGTGTCAGTCGACTTCTTGTTATCCTTCGTAAATGTGACATTTTCACCCCGACAAGTGTCTTCTTATCTCTCAATATAATATAATGTGTTTTACAATCAACTTTGAGAACACTTGAGGAAGTTGCATATTCAGCGTTTCCGTCTAGAAATACGCTTATTCAGCCATCATTAGATTAAAAGAGAACTGACCTACCTCCCAAACCGATGCTATCATCCGGAAGTATTTCACAATTTTCACTACTTCTTGTCCTTGAAGTTACGGCTAAGTGAAAAAAACAAACAAACCGACAAATCAGAATTTAGTGAACAAGAATACCGTCTGAAGGGGATTATATAGTATTGAAAGATTTTACCTAACGTATGTGGTTTTTGCAGTAACGGAAGCTTTGATATTGTGCATTTTTTTTCCCCGGCACGAGGCTCGACGTAATTTTAAACTACATGTCCTGGAGAAAAACAAAATTGAAAATTTTAAATTGTTCCGTGATCCTTACAATGTATCAAAGCTTTTTTTTTTTTCTTTTTTTAAACCTAAGGTGCCAGCTCTCTTTACGTGTTAGTCAACTTCTTGTTATCCTTCATAAATGTGACATTTTCACCATCACAAGTGTCTTATTTCTGAATATAATATAACGTGTTTTACAATCAACTTTGAGAACACTTGAAGAAGTTGCATATTCAGCGTTTTCGCCGAGAAATACGCTTATTCAGCCATCATTAGATTAAAAGAGAATTGACCTACCTCTAAAACGGATGTTATCAGTCGGAACTATTTCACAATTTGCACTACTTCTTGTCCTTGTAGTCATGGCTAAGAGGAAAGAAAACAAATCGACAAATCAGAATTTAATAATCCAGAATTCCGTCTAAAGAGGAATCACAGTATTGAAAGATTTTACCTTAGGTAATGTGGTTTTTGGTGAAACGGAAACCTTGATATTGTGAAAATGTTCGTTTTTTTTTTTTTTTTACCAAGACGACGCTCGACGAAATTTTAAACTGATTGAGAATTAGGGAAAAAAAAAGTTTTTAAGTTGTTTCGGTTATCCTTACAATGTTTCAAAGCTTTTTGTTCTAAAAATCCTAAGGTGCCAGCTCTCTTTGTGTGTCAGTCGACTTCTTGATATCCTTCATAAATGTGACATTTTCACCCTCACAATTGACTTCTTAGTTCTGAATATAATATAGTGTGTTTTACAATCAACTTTGAGAACACTTGAGGAAGTTGCATATTCAGCATTTCCGTCGAGAAATACGCTTATTCAGCTTTCATTAGATTAAAAGAGAATGGAGCTGCCTCCAAAACGGATGCTATCAGCCGGAACTATTTCACAATTTGCTCTACTTCTTGTCCTTGAAGTCACGGCGAATGTGAAAAAAAAAATCGACAAATCAGTTAATAATCCAGAATCCCGTCTCAAGAGGAATCTCAGTATTGAAAGATTTTACCTAAAGAAACGTGGTTTTTTGTGTAACAGAAACTTTGATATTGTGCAAATGTTCGTTTTTTTTTTTTTTTTTTTCTTGCCGCAACGAGGCTCGAAGCAATTTTAAACTGCTTGTGATGGAGAAAAAAAAATATCGAAATTTTTAAACCGTTTCGTTGATCTTCAAAATGTTTCAAAGCTTTATGTTCTTACAAACCTAAGGTGCCATCTCTCTTTACGTGTCAGTCGACTTCTTGTTACCCTTCATGTGACACATTCACCCTCACAAGTCTCTTCTTAGTTCTGAATATAATATAATGTGTTTTACAATCAACTTTGAGAACACTTGAGGAATTGCATATTCAGCGTTTTCGGCCGAGAAATTCGCTTATTCAGCCATCATTAGATTAAAAGAGAATGGACATACATCCAAAACAGATGCCATCAACCGGAACTATTTCACAATTTGCACTACTTCTTGTACTTGAAGTCACGACTAAGGGGGAAGAAAATCGACAAATCTATTAAAAATCTAGATTTCCATCTCATGAGGAATCACAGTATTGAAAGATTTTTCCTAAGGAAATGTGGTTTTTGGTGAAACAAAATCCTTGATATTGTGAAATGTTTTTTTTTTCCGACGTAATTTTCAACTGTGGTAGAGGAAAAAAAATCGAATTTTTAAAACTGTTTCGGTGATCCTCACAATGTTTCAAGCTTTTTGTTCTTAAAAACCTAAGGTGCCAGCTCTCTTTACGTGCCATTCGACTTATTCCTATCCTTCATAAATGTGACATTTTCACCTTCAAAAATGACTTCTTAGTTCTGAATATAATATAATGTGTTTTACAATCAAATGAAAACACTTGACGAAGTTGCATATTCAGCGTTTACGCCGAGAAATACGTTTATTTAGCCATCATTAAATTAAAAGAGAATTGACCTACCTCCAAACCGGATGCTATTAGCAAAAACTGTTTCACAATATGCACAACTTCTTGTCCTTAAAGCCACGTCGAGTGGGAAAAAAATAAATCGACAAATCAGTTAATAATCCATAATTCCGTCTCAAGAGTAGTCTCAGTATTGGAAGATTTTCCTAATGAAATGTGGTTTATGGTGTGACAGAAACCTTGATATTGTGCAAATGTTCGTTTTTTTTTTTTTTCCAACCGCCACGCGGCTCTACGTAATTTTAAACTGCATGTGCTGCAGAAAAAAAATCAAAACTTTTAAATTGTTTCGGTGATCCTGACAATGTTTCAAAACTTTTTGTCCTGAAAAACCTAAGGTACCAACACTCATTACGTGTTAGTCGACTTCTTTGTTTCCTTCATAAATGTGACATTTTCATCCTCCCAAGTGTCTTGTTAGTTCTCAATATAATTTAACGGGTTTTACAATCAACTTTGAGAACACTTGAGGAAGTTGCATATTCAGCATTTTCGCCGAGAAATACGCTTATTCAGCCATCATTAGATTAAAACAGAATGGACCTTCCTCCAAAACGGATGCTCTCAACCGGAAATATTTCACAATTTGCGTTACTTCTTGGTCTTGAAGTCACGGCTAAATGAAAAAAAAAATCAACAAATCAGAATTTAATAATCCAGAATTCCGTCTGAAGAGGAATCACAGTATTGAAAGATTTTACCTGAGGTAATGTGGTTTTTGGTGTAACGGAAACCTTGATATTGCGAAAATCTTCGTTTTTTTTTTTTTTCCGGGACGAGGCTCGATTTAATTTTAAATTGCTTAAGCTGGAGAAAAAATAAGTTTTTAAATTGTTTTTGAGATCCTCACAATGTTTCAAAGCTTTTTGTTCTTAAAAGCCTAGGGTGCCAGCTCTCTTTGCGTGTCAGTGGACCTCTTGTTATCCTTTATAAATATGACATTTTCCCCCTCACAATTATCTTCTTAGTTCTGAATATAATATTATGTGTTTTACAATCAACTTTCAGAACAATTGAGGAAGTTGCATATTCAGCGTTCTCGCCGAGAAATACGCTTATTCAGCCATAATTAGAATAAAAGAGAATGAACCTGAATCCAAAACGGATGCTATCAGCCGGAACTATTTCACAATTTGCACTACTTCTTGTTCTTGTAGTCAGGGCTAAGGGAAAAAAAAAATTGACAAATCAGATGTTAATAATGCAGAATTCCGTCTCAAGAGAACCCACAGTAATGAAAGATTTTTTCCAAAGGAAATGTGGTTCATGGTGTAACAAACCTTGATTTTGAGATTTTTTTTTTTTTTACAGCCACGACGCTCGACGTAATATTAAACTGTGCTGGGGGAAAAAAAAATCGAACTTTTTAAATTGTTTCGGTGATCTCACAATGTTTCAAGCTTTTTGTTCTTAAAAACCAAAGGTGCCAACTCTCTTTACGCGTCAGTCGACTTCTTGTTTTCCTTCATAAATGTGACATTTTTACCCTCACAAATGTCTTCCTAGTTCTGAATATAATATTATGTGTTTTACAATCAACTTTCAGAAGACATGAGGAAGTTGCATATTCAGCGTTTTCGCCGAGAAATACGCTTATTCAGCCATCATTACATTAATAGATAAAGGACATACATCTAAAACGGATTCTATCAGCCGGAATTATTTCACAAGTTGCACTGTTTCTTGACGTTGAAGTCACGGCTATGAGGGAAAAAAATCGACGAATCAGAAGTTAATAATCCAGAATTCCACCTCAAGAGGAATCACAGTATTGAAAAATTTTACCTAAGGAAATATGTTTTATGGTTTAACAGAATAATTGATATTGGTAAAATGTTTTTTTTTTTACTACCTCGAGACTCGACGTAATTTTAAACTGCTTCTGCTGGAGAAAAAAAATCGGATTTTAAATTTTTTCGGTGATCCTCACAATGTTTAAAGCTATTTGTTCTTAAAAACCTAATGAGCTAGCTCTCTTTACGTGTCAGTCGACTTCTTGTTATCCTTTATAAATTTGACATTTTCAAACTCACAAGTGACCTCTTTGTTCTGAATATAATATAATGTGTTTTACAATCAACATTGAGAACAATTGAGGAAGTTGCATATTCAGCGTTTTCGCGGAGAAATACGCTGATTCAGCCATCATTAGATTAAAAGAGAATGGACCTACCTCCAAAATGGATGCTATCAGCCGGAACTGTTTCATAATTTGCACTACTTCTTGTCCATGAAGTCACGGCGAATGTGAAAAAAAAAATGGACAAATCAGTTAATAATCCAGAATTCTGTCTCAAGAGGAATCTCAGTATTGAAAGATTTACCTAAGGAAATGTGTTTTGTGTGTGTGTGTGACAGAAACTTTGATATTGTGCAGTCGTTTTATTTTTTTTTCCCGCCAAGAGCCTCGACGTAATTTTAAAAAACATGAGCTGGAGGAAAAAAAAATCGAAATTTTTACATTATTTCTGTGATCTTCACAATGGTTCAAAGCTTTTTGTTCTTAAAAACCGAAGATGCCAGCTCTCTTTAAGTGTCAATAGACTTCTTGTTATCCTTCATAAATGTGAAATTTTCGCCTTCAAAAGTGTCTTCTTATTTTTGAATATAATATTATTTGTTTTTCAATCAACTTTGAGAACACTTGAGGAAGTTACATATTCAGCGTTTTCGCCGAGAAATACGCTTATTCAGCCATCATTAGATTAAAAGAGAATGGACTTGAAGCCAAAACGGATGCTATCAGCCGGAACTATTTCACAATTTGCATTACTTTTTGTCATTGAAGTCAGGGATAAGGGGAAAAAAAAATTGACAAATCAGAAATTAATAATCCAGAATTCCGTCTCAAGAGGACTCACAGTAATGAAAGATTTTACCAAAGGAAATGTTGTTCATTGTGTAACAGAAACCTTGATGTTGAGATTTTTTTTTTAATTTTTTTTTTACAACCACGAGGCTGTACGAAATTTTAAACTGTGCTGGGGGAAAAAAATCGAACTTTTTAAATTGTTTCGGTGATCCTCACAATGTTTCAAGCTATTTGTTCTTAAAAACCAAAGGACCTTGCTCTCTTTACGTGGCAGTAGACTTCTTGTTATCCCTCCTAAATGTGACATTTTCACCCTCACAAGTGTCTTCTTAGTTCTGTATATAATATTATGTGTTTTACAATCAACTTTGAGAACACATGAGGAAGTTGTATATTCAGGGTTTTCGCCGAGAAATACGTTTATTCAGCCATCATCTAAAACGGATTCTTTCATTCTTTCACCCGGAACTATTTCACAGTTTGCACTGCTTCTTTTCCTTGAAGTCACGGCTAAGAGGGGAAAAAAAATCGACAAATCAGAAGTTCATAATCCAGAATTCCGCCTCAAGAGGAATCGCAGTATTGAAATATTTTACCTAAGGAAATATGTTTTACGGTTTAACAGGATCCTTGATATTGGGATTTTTTTTTTTTTTTTTGCTACCTCGAGGCTCGACGTAATTTTAAACTGCTTCTGCTGGAGAAAAAAAAAATCAGTATTTATTTTTTTTCGGTGATCCTCACAATGTTTGAACCTATTTCTTTTTAAAAACCTAAGGTGCCAGCTCTCATTACCTGTCAGTTGACTTCTTGTTATCCTTCCTAAATGTGACATTTTCACCCTCACAAGTGTCTTCTTAGTTCTGAATATAATAATGTTTTTTTTTACAATTAACTTTGAGAACACATGAGGAAGTTGCATATTCAGCGTTTTCGCGGAGAAAAAAGTTTATTCAGCCATCATTAGATTAAAAGATAAAGGACCTACATCTAAAACGGATTCCATCACCCTCAACTATTTCACAATTTGCACTGCATCTTGTCCTTGAAGTCACAGCTAAGAGGAAAAAAAAAATTGGCAATTCAGAAGTTAATAATCCAGATTTCCGCCTCAAGAGCAATCACAGTACTGAAAGATTTTACCTAAGGAAATATGTTTTATGGTTTAACAGAATCCTTGATATTCGGATTTTTTTTTTTACTACCTCGAGGCTCGACGTAATTTTAAACTGCTTCTGGTGAAGAAAATAAAATCGGTTTTTAATTTTTTTCGGTGATACTCACAATGTTTCAATCTATTTGTTCTTTAAAACCTAATGTGCCAGCTCTCTTTACCTGTCAGTCGACTTCTTATTATCCTTCATAAATATGACATTTTAACACTCGCAAGTGACTTTTTTGTTCTGAATATAATATAATGTGTTTTACAATCAACTTTGAGATCACTTGAGGAGGTTGCATATTCAGCGTTTTCGCCGAGAAATACGCTTATTCAGCCATTATTAGATTAAAAGAGAATGGACCTACCTCCAAAAAGGATGCTATCAGCCGGAACTGTTTCACAATTTACACTACTTCTTGTTCTTGAAGTCACGGTGAATGCGAAATAAAAATCGACAAATGAGATAATAATCCAGAATTCCGTCTCAAGAGGAATCTCAGTATTGAAAGATTTTACCTAAGGAAATGTGGTTTTTGGTGTAACAGAAACTTTGATATTGTGCAGTCCTTTTTTTTTTTTTTTCCGCGACGATGCTCGACGTAATTTTAAATTGCATGTGCTGTAGAAAAAAAAAATCGAAATTTTTAAATTGTTTCGGTGATCCTCACAATGTTTCAAAGCCTTTTGTTCTTAAAAACCTAAGGTGCCAGCTCTCTTTGTTTTTCAATCAACTTTGACAACACTTGAGGAAGTTGCATATTCAGCGTTTTCGCCGAGAAATACGCTTACTCAGCCATCATTAGATTAAAAAAGAATGTACTTACCTGTAAAACGGATTCTGTTAGACAGAACTATTTCACAATTTGCAATACTTCTTGTCCTTGAAGTCACGGCGAATGGGGAAAAAAATCGACAAATCAGTTAATAATCCATAGTTCCGTGTCATGAGGAATTTCACAATTGAAAGATTTTCCTAAGGATATGTGGTTTTTGGTGTAACAGAAACCTGATATTGTGCAAATGTTCGTTTTTTTTTTTTTTTTTACTGCCACGAGGCTCGACGTAATTTTAAAGTGCATGTACTGGAGAAAAAAATAAGTCGAAATTTTCAAATTGTTTCGGTGATCCTCACAATGTTTCAAAGCTTTTTGTTCTTAAAAACATAAGGTGCAACTTTACGTGTTAGTCGACCTCTTTTTATCCTTCATAAATGTGACATTTTCACCCTCACAAGTCTCTTCTTAGTTCTGAATATAATATAATGTGTTTTACAATCAACTATGAGAAAAATTGAGAAAGTTGTTTATTCAGCGTTTTCGCCGAGAAATACGCTTATTCATCCATTATTAGATTAAAAGAGAATGGACCTACCTCCAAACCGCATGATATCAGCCGGAACTATTTCACAATTTGCAGTACTTCTTGTCTTTGAAGTCACAGATAAAGGGAAAAAAAAATCGACAATTCAGAAGGTTATAATCCAGAATTACGTCTCAAGACGAATCACATTATTGAAAGATTTTTTCCTTAGGAAATGTGGTTTATGATGTAAAAGAAAAATTGACTGAATTTTTTCCTTTTTTTCTTTAACACTGCCACGAGGCTCGACATAATTTTAAACTGCTTCTTTAAAAAAAAAAAAAAAAAAAAAATCAAGTTTTTGAATTGTTTCGGTGATCTTCACAATGTTTTAAAGCATTTTGTTCTTAAAAAAATAATGTGCCAGCTCTCTGTACGTGTCAGTCGACTTCTTGTTATCCTTCATAAATGTGACATTTTCACCCTCACAAGTGTCTTCTTATTTCTAATTATAATATAACGTGTTTTATAAACAACTTTGAGAACACTTGAGAAAGTTGCATATTCAGCATTTTCGCCGAAAAATACGCTTATTCAGCCATCATTAGATTAAAAAAAGAATGGACCTACCTCCAAAACGGATGCTATCTGCCGGAACTATATCACAATTTGCACTACTTCTTGTCCCTGAAGTCACGGCTAAGTGAAAAAAAAAAAAAAAAAACATCGACAAATCACAATTTATAAATCCAGAACTCCGTCTGAAGAGGAATCACAGTATTGTAAGATTTTACCTAAGGTAATGTTGTTTTGGGTGAAACGGAAACCTTGATATTGTAAAAAAAAAAAAAAAAAAATTACCGCCACGAGGCTCAACGTAATTCTAAACTGCTTGAGCTGGAGAAAAAAAAAAAAAAGTGTTTTAATTGTTCCGGTGATCCTCACAATGTTTCAAAGCTATTTGTCCTTAAAAGCCTAAGGTGCCAGCTCTCTTTGCGTGTCAGTAGTCTTCTTGTTATCCTTCATAAATGTGACATTTTCATCCTCAAAAGAGTCTACTTTGTTCTGAATATATCATTATGTGTTTTACAATCAACTTTGAGAACACTTGAAGAAG
>JAGKTI010003090.1:0-23302 GCA_018397915.1 Birgus latro | reverse complement strand
TGTTTCGGTGATCCTCACAATGTTTCAAGCTTTTTGTTCTTAAAAACCTAGCGTGCCAGCTCACTTTACGTGTCAGTCGACTTATTCTTATCCTTCATAAATGTGACATTTTCACCCTCACAAGAGACTTCTTAGTTCTGAATATAATATAATGTGTTTTACAATCAACTTTGAGAACACTTGAGGAAGTTGCATATTCAGCGTTTTCGCAGAGATATACGCTTATTCAGCCATCATTAGATAAAAAAAAAATGGACCTACCTCTAAAACAGATTCTCTCAGCCGGAACCGTTTCACAATTTGCAGTACTTCTTGTCCTTGAAGTCACGGCGAATGGGAAAAAAAAAAAAATCGACAAATCAGTTAATAATCCAGAATTCCGTCTCATGAGGAATCTCAGTATTGAAAGATTTTACCTAAAGAAAGGTGGTTTTTGGTGTAACAGAAACCTTGATATTGTGCAAATTTTCTTTTTTTTCCCGCCACGAAGCTTGACGTAATTTTAAATTGCTTGTGCTGGAGAAAAAAAAATCGAAATTTTTAAATTGTTTCAGTGATCCTCACAATGTTTCAAATCTTTTTGTTTTTAAAAACCTATGGTGCCAGCTCTCTTTACGTGTCAGTCGACTTCTTGTTATCCTTCATAAATGTGAAATTTTCACCCTCACAACTGTCTTCCTATTTCTGAATATATTTTTTTTTTTTTACAATCAACTTTGAGAACACTTGAGGAAGTTGCATATTCAGCTTTTTCGCCGAGAAATACGCTTATTCAGCCATCATCAGATTAAAAGAGAATGAACTTACCTCTAAAACGGATGCTATCAGCCGGAACTATTTCAAAATTTGCACGACTTCTTTTCCTTGAAGTCACGGCGAATGGGAAAAAAAAAAAATCGACAAGCCTTTTAAAATTCACAATTTCGTTCTAAATGGGATTCTCTGTATTGAAAGATTTTCCTTAGGACATGTGGTTTTCGGTGTAACAGAAGCTTTGAAATTGTGCAAATGTATTTTTTTTTCTTTTTTACCGCCACGACGCTCGACATAATTTTCGACTGCATGTGATGGAGAAAAAAAAACGAAATTTTTACATTGTTTCCATGATCTTCACAATGTTTCAAAGCTTTTTGTTCTTAAAAACAAAAGGTGCCAGCTCTCTTTACGTGTTAGTCAACTTCTTGTTAGCCTTCATAAATGTTATATTTTCATCCTAACAAGTGTCTTCTTATTTTTGAATATAATGTAATGTGTTTTACAATCAACTTTGAGAACAATTGAGGAAGTTGCTTATTCAGCGTTTTCGCCGAGAAGTACGCTTATTCATCCATTATTAGATTAAAAGAGAATGGACCTACCTCCAAAACGGATGCTATCTGCCGGAACTATTTCACAATTTGCACTACTTCTTGTCCTTGAAGTCACGGGTAAATGGAAAAAAAAATCATAAGTTAATAATCCAGGACTCCGTCTCAAGACGAACCACATTATTGAAAGATTTTACTTGTGGTTTATGGTGTAAAAGAAAAATTGACATTGATTTTTTTCTTTAATACTGCCACGAGGCTCGACATGATTTTAAACTGCTTCTGCTTCTGAAGAAAAAAAAATCGAAGTTTTTGAATTGTTTCGGTTATCCTCACAATTTTTTAAAGCATTTTGTTCTTAAAAACCTAAGGTGCCAGCTCTGTTTACGTGTCAGTCGACTTCTTGTTATCCTTCGTAAATGTGACATTTTCACCCTCACAAGTGTCTTCTTATCTCTCAATATAATATAATGTGTTTTACAATCAACTTTGAGAACACTTGAGGAAGTTGCATATTCACCGTTTTCGTCTAGAAATACGCTTATTCAGCCATCATTAGATTAAAAGAGAATTGACCTCCCTCCCAAACCGATGCTGTCATCCGGAACTATTTCACAATTTGCAATATTTCTTGTCCTTCAAGTCACGGCTAAGGGAAAAAAAACGACAAATCAGAATTTAATAAACCAGAATACCGTCTGATTGGGAATTATAGTATTGAAAGATTTTACCTAAGGTAATGTAGTTTTTGGAGTAACGGAAACTTTGATATTGCGCAAATGATTTATTTTTTTTTACCGCCACGAGGCTCGACGTAATTTTAAACTACATGTCCTGGAGAAAAAAAAAATGAAAATTTTAAATCATTTCCGTGATCCTCACAATGTTTCAAAGATTTTTTTTCTTCTTAAAAACATAAGGAGCCAACTCTCTATACGTGTTAGTCAACTTCTTGTTATCCATCATAAATGTGGCATTTTCACCATCACAATTGTCTTAGTTCTGGATATAATATTATGTCTTTTACAATCAACTTTGAGAACAATTGAGGAAGTTGCATATTCAGCGTTTTCGCCGAGATATACCCTTATTCAGCCATCATTAAATTAAAATAGAATGGACCTGAATCCAAAACGGATTCTATCAGCCGGAACTATTTCACAATTTGCACTACTTCTTGCCCTTGAAGTCACGGCTAAGGGAAAAAAAAAAAAATTGACAAATTAGAAGTTAATATTCCAGAACTCCGTCTCAAGAGAACTCACAGTAATGAAAGAGTTTACATAAGAAAATGTGGTTTTGGTGTAACAGAAATCTTGATGTTCAGGAAATATATTTATTTATTTTTTATCTTTTTTTTACAGCCACGAGGCTCGACGTAATTTTAAAATGTGCTGGAGAAAAAAAAAATCGAAGTTTTTAAGTTGTTTCGGTGATCCTCACATTTTTTCAAGCTATTTCTTCTTAAAAACCTAAGGTACCAGGTCTCTTTACGTGTCAGTTGACTTCTTGTTATCCTTCATGAAATGTCAAATTTTCACTCTCACAAGTGTCTTGTTAGTTCTGATTATAATATTGTGTGTTTTACAATAAACTTTGAGAACACATGAGGAAGTTGCATATCCAGCGTTTTCGACGAGAAATACTCTTATTCAGGAATCAATAGATTTAAAGAGAATGGACATATATCTTAAACGAATTCTATCAGAAGGAAATATTTCACAATTTGCACTGCTTCTTGTCCTTGAAGTCACTGCTAAGTGGAAAAAAAACTCTACAAATCAGAAGTTAATAATCCATAATTCCGTCTCAAGAGGAATCATTGAATTGAAAGATTTTACCTAAGGAAATTTGTTTTATGGCTTAACAAAAACCTTGATATTGGGATATTTTTTTTTCATGCCTCTAGGCTCGACGTAATTTTAAACTGCTTCTGCTGGAGAAAAAAAAAATCGTTTTTATATTTTTTCCTTGGTCCTCACAATGTTTCAAGCTATTTGTTCTTAAAAACCTAATGTGCCAGCTCTCTTTACGTGTCAGTCGACTTCTTGTTATCCTTCATAAATGTGACATTTTCACCTTCACAAGTGACTTCTTAGTTCTGAATATAATAAAATGTGTTTTAAAATCAACTTTGAGAACACTTTAGGAAGTTGTATATTCAGTGTTTTCGCCGAGAAATACGCTTATTCTGCTATTATTAGATTAAAAGAGAATGTACCTACCTCCCAAACTGATGCTATGAGCCGGAAGTGTTTCACAATTAGTACTACTTCTTGTCCTTGAAGTAACGGCTAAGGGAAAGAAAATAAATAGACAAATCAGAATTTAATAATCCAGAATTCCGTCTGAAGAGGAATCACAGTGTAGAAAGATTTTAACTAAGGTAATGTGGTTTTTGGTTTAACGGAAACCTTGATATTGTGAAAATGTTCGTTTTTTTTTTTTTTTTTTACCGGGACGACGCTCGACGTAATTTTAAACTGATTGAGAGGAAGGAAAAAAAAGTGTTTAAATTGTTTCGGTGATCCTCACAATGTTTCAAAGATTTTTGTTCTTAAAACCCTAAGGTGCCAGCTCACTTTGCGTGTCAGTCGACTTCTTGATATCCTTTATAAATGTGACATTTTCACCCTCACAATTAAATTCTTAGTTCTGAATATAATATAATGTGTTTTACAATCAACTTTGAGAACACTTGAGGAAGTTGCATATTCAGCATTTTCGTCGAGAAATACGCTTATTCAGTTCTGATTAGATTAAAGGAGAATAGAACTGCCTCCAAAACGGATGCTATCAGCCGGAAATATTTCACAATTTGCACTACTTCTTGTCCTTGAAGTCACGGCGAATGGGGACAAAAAAAAATTGACAAATCAAATAATAATCCAGAATCCCGTCTCAAGAGGAATCACAGTATTGAAAGATTTTACCTAAGGAAGCGTGATTTTTTGTGTTACAGAAACTTTGATATTGTGCAAATGTTCGTTTTTTTTTTTTTTTTTTTTTGCCGCAACGAGGCTCGACGCAATTTTAAACTGCTTGTGATGGAGAAAAAAAAATATCGAAAGTTTAAATTGCTTCGTTGATCTTCACAATGTTTCAAAGCTTTTTGTTCTCAAAAACCTAAGGTGCCAGCTCTCTTTACGTGTCAGTCGACTTCTTGTTATCCTTCATGTGACATTTTCACCCTCACAAGTCTCTTCTTAGTTCTGAATATAATATAATGTGTTTTACAATCAACTTTGAGAACACTTGAGGAAGTTGCATATTCAGCGTTTTCGTCGAGAATTCGCTTACTCAGCCAGCATTAGATTAAAAGAGAATGGACATACATCCAAAACGGATGCTGTCAACTGGAACTATTTCACAATTTGCACTACTTCTTGTCCTTGAAGTCACGGCTAAGGGATAAAAATCGACAAATCAGTTAAAAATCTAGATTTCCGTCTCATGAGGAATCACAGTATTGAAAGATTTTTCCTAAGGAAATCTGGTTTTTGGTGTAAAAAAAATCCTTGATATTGTGAAAAAAAAAAAAAAATTCCGACGTAATTTTCAACTGTAGTAGAGAAAAATAATCGAAGTTTTTAAATTGTTTCGGTGATCCTCACAATGTTTCAAGCTTTTTGTTCTTAAAAACCTAGCGTGCCAGCTCACTTTACGTGTCAGTCGACTTATTCTTATCCTTCATAAATGTGACATTTTCACCTTCAAAATGACTTCTTAGTTCTGAATATAATATAATGTGTTTTGCAATCAACTGAAAACACTTGAGGAAGTTGTATATTTAGCGTTTTCGCCGAGAAATACGCTTATTTGGCCATCATGAAATTAAAAGAGAATTGACTTACCTCCAAAACGGATGCTATCAGCATTAACTGTTTCACAATTTGCGCTACTTCTTGTCCTTGAAGTCACGCCGAATGGTAAAAAAATAAATCGACAAATCAGTTAACAATCCATAATTCCGTCTCAAGAGTAATCTCAGTATTGGAAGATTTTCCTAATGAAATGTGGTTTATGGTGTGACAGAAACCTTGATATTGTGCAAATGTTCGTTTTTTTTTTTTCCCCGTCTCGAGGCTCGACGTAATTTTAAACTGCATGTGCTGAAGAGAAAAAAAAATCGAAACTTTTAAATTGTTTCGGTGATCCTCACAATGTTTCAAAGCTTTTTGTTCTTAAAAACCTAAGGTACCAACACTCTTTACGTGTTAGTCGACTTTTTTTTACCCCTCATAAATGTGACATTTTCATCCTCACAAGTGTCTTGTTAGTACTGAATATAATTTAACGTGTTTTACAATCAACTTTGAGAACACTTGAGGAAGTTGCATATTCAGCGTTTTCGCCGAGAAATACGCTTATTCAGCCATCATTAGATTAAAACAGAATCGACCTACCTCCAAAACGGATGCTATCAGCCGGAACACTTTCACAATTTGCACTACTTCTTGTCCTTGAAGTCACGGCTAAAGGAAAAAAAAAATCAACAAATCAGAATATAATAATCCAGAATTCCGTCTGAAGAGGAACCACAGTATTGAAAGATTTTACCTAAGGTAATGTGGTTTTTGGTGTAACGGAAACCTTGATATTGTGAAAATCTTTTTTATTTTTTTTTACCGGGACGAGCCTCGACTTAATTTTAAATAGCTTAAGCTGGAGAAAAAATGTTTTTAAATTGTTTCTTAGACCCTCACAATTTTTCAAAGCTTTTTGTTCTTAAAAGCCTAGGGTGCCAGCTCTCTTTGCTTGTCAGTCGACTTCTTGTTATCCTTCATAAATGTGACATTTTCCCCCTCACAAGTATCTTCTTAGTTCTGAATATAATATAATGTGTTTTACAATCAGCTTTGAGAACAATTGAGGAAGTTGCATATTCAGCGTGTTCGCCGAGAAATACGCTTATTCATCCATCATTAGATTAAAAGAGAATGAACCTGAATCCAAAACGGACGCTATCAGCCGGAACCATTTCACAATTTGCACTACTTCTTGTCCTTGAAGTCAGGGCTATGGGAAAAAAAAAATGACAAATCAGAAGTTAATAATCCAGAATTCCGGATCAAGAGGACTCACAGTAATGAAAGATTTTTCCAAAGGAAATGTGGTTCATGATGTAACAGAAACCTTGATGTTGAGATTTTTTTTTTTTTACAGCGACGAGGCTCGACGTAATATTAAACTGTGCTGGGGGAAAACAATCGAAGTTTTTAAATTGTTTCTGTGATCTGACAATGTTTCAAGCTTTTTTTTTCTTAAAAACCTAAGGTGAAAACTCTCTTTACGTGTCAGTCGACTTCTTGTTTTCCTTCATAAATGTGACATTTTCACCCTCACAAGTGTCTTCCTAGTTCTGAATATAATATTATTTGTTTTACAATAAACTTTGAGAACACATGAGGAAGTTGCATATTCAGCGTTTTCGCCGAGAAATACGGTTATTCAGCCATCATAAGATTAAAAGATATAGGACATACATCTAAAACGGATTCTATCTGCCGGAACTATTTCACAATTTGCACTCCTTCTTGTCCCTGAAGTCACGGCTAAAAGGGAAAAGAATCGACAAATCAGAAGTTAATAATCCAGATTTCCACCTCAAGAGGGGTCACAGTATTGACATATTTTACCGAAGGAAATATGTTTTAAGGTTTAACAGAATCCTTGATACTGGAAAAATGTTTTTTTTTTTTTTAATACCTCGAGGCTCGACGTAATTATAAACTGCTTCTGATGGAGAAAAAAAAATAGGATTTTAAATTTTTTCGGGGATCCTTATAATGTTTCAAGCTATTTGTTCTTAAAAACCTAATGTGCCAGCTCTATTTACGTGTTAGTCGACTTCTTGTTATCCTCTATAAATGTGACATTTTCACACTCACAAGTGACTTCTTTGTTCTGAATATAATATAATGTGTTTTACAATCAGCTTTGAGAACACTTGAGGAAGTTGCATATTCAGCGTTTTCGCCGAGAAAAACTCTTATTCAGCTATCATTAGATTAAAAGAGAATGGACATACCTCCAAAATGGATGCTATCAGCCGGAACTGTTTCACAATTTGCACTACTTCTTGTTCTTGAAGTCACGGCGAATGTGAAAAAAACAAAAAAAACAAATGGACAAATCAGTTAATAACCCAGAATTACGTCTCAAGAGAAATCTCAGTATTGAAAGATTTACCTAAGGAAATGTGGTCTTTTGTGTAACAGAAATTTTGATATTGTGCATTCTTTTTTTTTTTTTAATCCGCCACGAGGCTCGACGTAATTTTAAATTGCATGTGCTGGAGAAAAAAAAAATCGAAATTTTTAAATTGTTTCGGTGATCTTCACAATGGTTCAAAGCTTTTTGTTCTTAAAAACCTATTATGCCAGCTCTCTTTACGTGTCAGTGGACTTCTTGTTATCCTTCATAAATGTGAAATTTTCACCTTCAAAAGTGTCTTCCTAATTCTGAATATAATATTATTTGTTTTTCAATCAACCTTGAGACCACTTGACGAAGTTGCATATTCAGCGTTTTCACCGAGAAATACGCATATTCAGCCATCATTAGATTATAAGAGAATGAACTTACCTCTAAAACGGATTCTGTTAACCGGAACTATTTCAGAATTTGCACTACTTCTTGGCCTTTAAGTCACGACGAATGGAAAAAAAAAAATCGACAAATCAGTTAATAATCCAAAGTTCCGTTTCAAGAGAAATCTCAGAATTGAAGGATTTTCCTAAGGAAATGTGGTTTTTGGTGTAACAGAAACCCTGATATTGTGCAGATGTTCGTTTTTTTTTCTTTTTTACCGCCAAGAGGCTCGACGTAATTTTAAACTACATGTACTGGAAAAAAAAAAAATCGAAATTTTTAAATTGCTTCAGTGATCCTCACAATGTTTCAAAGCATTTTGTTCTTAAAAACATAAGGTGCAAGCTCTCTTTACGTTTTAGTCGACTTCTTGTTATCCTTCATAAATGTTACATTTCACTCTCACAAGTCTCTCCTTAGTTCTGAATATAATAGAATGTGTTTTACAATCAACTTTGAGAACAATTGAGGAAGT
Source organism: Birgus latro (assembly GCA_018397915.1). NCBI lineage: Eukaryota > Metazoa > Arthropoda > Malacostraca > Decapoda > Coenobitidae > Birgus > Birgus latro. Next base: position 14,926 of record JAGKTI010003090.1, on the reverse strand, counting down.
TGTTTATTTAGCGTTTTCGCCGAGAAATACGCTTATTCATGCATTATTAGATTAAAAGAGAATGGACCTACCTCCAAAACGGATGCTATCAGCCGGAACTATTTCACAATTTGCACTACTTGTCGTTGAAGTCACGGATAAAGGGAAAAAAAAATTGACAAATCAGAAGTTAAAAATCCAGAATTCCGTCTCAAGACGATCATATTATTCAAAGATTTTACCTAAGGAAATGTGGATTATGATGTAAAAGAAAAATTGACTTTGAATTTTTTTTTCTTTAATACTGCCACGAGCTCAACATAATTTTAAACTGAACCTTCTGAAAAAAAAAATAAAAAAGTTTTTGAATTGTTTCGGTGATCCTCACAATGTTTTAAAGCATTTTGTTCTTAAAAAAAATAAGGTGCCAGCTCTCTTTACGTGTCAGTCGACTTCTTGTTATCCTTCATAAATGTGACATTTTCACCATCGAAAGTGTCTTCATATTTCTAATTATAATATAACGTGTTTTACAATCAACTTTGAGAACACTTGAAGAAGTTGCATATTCAGCGTTTTCGCCGAGAAATACGCTTATTCAGCCATCATTAGATTAAAACAGAATGGAACCACCTCCAAAACGAATGCTATCAGCCGGAACTATATCACAATTTGCACTACTTCTTGTCCTTGAATTCACGGCTAAGTGAGAAAAAAAAAATCGACAAATCAGAATTTAAAAATCCAGAATTCCGTCTGAAGAAGAATCACAGTGTTGAAAGATTTTACCTAAGGTAATGTGGTTTTTGGTGTAACGGAAACCTTGATATTGTGAAAAAGATTTTTTTTTTTTTTTACCGCCACGGGGCTCGACGTATTTTAAACCTCTTGAGCTGAAAAAAAAAAAATGTTTTTAAATTGTTTCGGTGATCTCACAATGTTTCAACGCTATTTGTTCTTAAAAGCCTAAGGTGCCAGCTCTTTTTCGTGTCAGTCGACTTCTTGTTATCTTTCATAAATGTGACATTTTCACCCTCACAAGTGTCTTCTTTGTTCTGAATATAAAATGGTGTGTTTTACAATCATCTTTGAGAACAGTTGAGGAAGTTGCATATTTAGCGTTCTCGCCGAAAAATACGCTTATTCAGCCATCATTAGATTAAAAGAGAATGGACCTACATCTAAAACGGATTCTATCAGCCGCAACTATTTCACAATTTGCACTGCTTCTTCGCCTTGAAGTCAAGGCTAAGAAGAAAAAAAAATCGACAAATCAGAAGTTAATAATCCAGAGTTCCGTCTCAGGAGGAATGACGGTATTGAAAGATTTTACCTAAGGAAATATGTTTTATGGTTTAACAGAAACCTTGATATTGGGAAAATGTTTTTTTTTTGTTTTTACTACCTCGAGGCTCGACGTAATTTTAAACTGCTTCTGCTGGAGAAAAAAAAAATCGTTTTTAATTTTTTTCGGTGATTCTCACAATGTTTCAAGATATTTGTTCTTAAAAACATAATGTAACATTTTCACCCTCACAAGTGACTTCTTAGTTCTGAATTTAATATAATGTGTTTTACAATCAACTTTTAGAACACTTGAGGAAGTTGCATTTTCAGCGTTTTCGCCAAGAAATACGCTTATTCAGCCATCATTAGATTGAAAGAGAATGGACCAATTTCCATAACGGGTGCTATCAGCCGGAACTATTTCACAATTTGCAGTACTTCTTGTTCTTGAGGTCACGGCGAATTGGAAAAAAAAAAAATCGACCAATCAGTTAATAATCCAGAATTCCGTCTCAAGAGGAATCTCAGTTTTGAAAGATATACATATGGAAATGTGGTTTTTGGTGTAACAGAAACTTTGATATTGTGCAAATGTTCGTTTTCTTTTTCCGCCAAGAGGCTCAATGTAATTTTAAATTGCTTGTGCTGGAGGGAAAAAAATCGAATTTTCTAAATTGTTTCAGTGATCCTCACAATGTTTCTAAGCTTTTTGTTTAAAAAAAAAACTTAAGGTGCCAGCTTTCTTTAGGTATCAGTCGACTTCTTGTTATCCTTTATAAGTATGAAATTTTCATCCTCACAAGTGTCTTCCTGTTTCTGAATATAATATTTTTGTTTTACAATCAACTTTGGGAACACTTGAGGAAGTGGCATATTCAGCGTTTTCGAAGAGAAATACGCTTTTTCAGCCATCCTCAGATTAAAAGAGAATGGACTTACCTCTAAAACGGATTCTGATAGCCGGAACTATTTCACAATTTGCACTACTTCTTATCCTTGAAGTCACAGCCAATGGGAAAAAAAAAAATATCGACAAATCAGTTAATAATCCAGAATCTCGTCTCAAGACGAATCTCAGTATTGAAAAATTTTCTTTAGGAAATGTGTTTTTTGGCATAACTGAAACATTGATATTGTGCAATTATTATTTTTTTTTACCGCCACGAGGCTCGACATAATTTTAAACTGCAAGTGCTGGAGAAAAAAAAATCAAAATTTTTAAATTGTTTCGGTGATCATCACAATGTTTCAAAGCTTTTTGTTCTTAAAAACATAAGGTGCCAGATCTCTTTACATGATAGTCGACTTCTTGTTATCCTTCATAAATGCTACATTTTCACCCTCACAAGTGTCTTCTTATTTCTGAATATAATATAATGTATTTCACAATCAGCTCTGAGAACAATTGAGGTAGTTGTTTAGTCAGCGTTTTCGAAGAGAAGTACGCTTATTCATCCATTATTAGATTAAAAGAGAATGGACCTACCTCCAAAACGGATGCTATCAGCCGGAATTATTTCACAATTTGCACTACTTCTTGTCTTGAAGTCACGGATAAAGGAAAAAAAAAATCGACATATCAGAAGTTAATAATCCAGAACTATGTGTCAAGACGAATCACATTATTGAAAGATTTTGCCTAAAGAAATTTGGTTTATGGTGTAAAAGAAAAATTGCAATTGTGAATTTATTTTTTCTTTAAAACTGCCACGATGGCTCGACATAATTTTTAACTGCTTCTGCTTCTGAAATAAAAAAGATTTAAAAAAATCGAAGTTTTAGAAATGTTTCGGTGATCCTTAAAATGAATTAAAGCATTTTGTTCTTAAAAACCTAAATAGCCAGCTCTCTTTACGTGTCAGTCGACATCTTGTTATCCTTCTCAAATGTGACATTTTCACCCTCACAAGTGTCTTCTTATATCTCAATATATTATAATGTGTTTTACAATAAACTTTGAGAACACTTGAGGAAGTTGCATATCCAGCGTTTTCGCCGAGAAATACGCTTATTCAGCCATCATTAGATTAAAAGAGAATTGACCTACCTAAAAAACGGATGCTATCAGCCGGAACTATTTCACAATTTGCACTGATTGTCCTTCAAGTCACGGCTAAGGGAAAAAAAACAAAAACCGACAAATCAGAATTTAATAATCCAGATTACCGTCTGAAGAGCAATCATAGTAATGAAAGATTTTACCTAAGGTAATGTGGTTTGTGGAGTAACGGAAACCTTGATATTGTGCATTTTTTTTTTTTTTACCGTCACGAGGCTCGACGTAATTTTAAACTACATGTGCTGGAGAGAATAAAAAATCGAAATTTTTAAATTGTTTCCGTGATCCTCACAGTGTTTCAAAGCTAAATTTTCTTAAAAACCTAAGGTGCCAGCTCTCTTTACGTGTTAGTCGACTTCTTGTTATCCTTCATAAATGTGACATTTTCACCCTCACAGGTGTCTTCTTAGTTCTGAATACAATATAACGTGTTTTACAATAAACTTGGAGAACACTTGAGGAAGTTGCATATTCAGCGTTTTTACCGAGAAATACGCTTATTCAGCCATCATTAGATTAAAACAGAATGGACCTACCTCAAAAACGGATGCTATCAGCCGGAACTATATCACAATTTGCACTACTTCGTGTCCTTGAAGTTACGGCTGTGAAAAAAAAAAATCGACAAATCAGAATTTAAAAATCCATTATTCCCTCTGAAGAGGAACTACAGTACTGAAAGATTTTACCTAAGGTAATGTGGTTTTTGGTGTAACGGAAACCTTGATATGGTGAAAATGTTCATTTTTTTTTTTTTACCGCCCCAAGGCTCGACGTAATTTTAAACTGCTTGAGCTGGAGAAAAAAAAAAAGTTTTTAAATTGTTTCGGTGATCCTCACAATGTTTCAAAGCTATTTGTTCTTAAAAGCCTAAGGTGCCAGCTCTTTTTGCGTGTCAGTCGACTTCTTGTTATCCATCATAAATGTGACATTTTCACCCTCACAAGTGTCTTCTTTCTTCTGAATATAATATTATGTGTTTTACAATCAACTCTGAGAACACTTGAAGAAGTTCCATATTCAGCGTTTTCGCAGAGAAATACGCTTATTCAGTCATCATTAGATTAAAAGAGAATGGACCTGAATCCAAAACGGATTCTATCAGCCGGAAGTATTTCACAATTTGCACTACTTCTTTTCCTTGAAGTCACGGCAAAGGGGAAAAAATGATAAATCAGAAGCTAATAATCCAGAATGATGTCTCAAGAGGACTCACAGTAATGAAAGATTTTACTTAAGGAAATTTGGTTCATGGTGTAACAGAGACCTTGATGTTGAGAATTTTTTTTTTTTTTTTTGCCACCCTTTTGCTCGACCTAATTTTAAACTGTGCTGGAGAAAAAAAAAAAAACGAAGTTTTTACATTGTTTCGGTGATCCTCACAATGTTTCAAGCTTTTTGTTCTTAACAACATAAGGTGCCAGCTCTCTTTACCTGTCAGTCGACATCTTGTTATCCTTCATCAATGTGAAATTTTCACCCTCACAAGTGTCTTCTTAGTTCTGAATATAAAATTATGTGTTTTACAATCAACTTTGAGAACACATGAGGAAGTTACATATTCAGCGTTTTCGACGAGAAATTCGCTTATTCAGCCATCATTAGGTTAAAAGAGAATGGACCTACATCTAAAACGGCTTCTATCAGCCGGAACTATTTCACAATTTGCACTGCTTCTTCTCCTTCAAGTCACGCCTAAGGAGAAAGAAAAATCGACAAATCAGAAGTTAATAATCAATAGTTCCGTCTCAAGAGGAATGACAGTATTGAAAGATTTTACCTAAGGAAATATGTTTTATGGTTTAACAGAAACCTGGATATTGGGATTTTTTTTTTTTTACTGTCTCGACGCTCGACGTAATTTTAAACTGCTTCTGCTAGGGAAAAAATAATAGTTTTTAAATTTTTTCGATAATCCTCACAACGTTTCAAGCTATTTGTTTTTAAAAACATAAAGCGCCATCTCTCTTTACCTTTCAGTCGACTTCTTATTATCCTTCATAAATGTGACATTTTCACCCTCACAAGTGACTTTTTAGTTCTGTGTATAATATAATGTGTTTTACAATCAACTTTGAGAACACTTGAGGAAGTTGCATATTCAGCTTTTTCGTCGAGAAATACGCTTATTTAGCCATCATTAGCTTAAAAGAGAATGGACCTACCTCCATAACGGATGCTATCAGCCGGAACTGTTTCACAATTTGCAGTACTTCTTGTCCTTGAAGTCACGGCGAATGGGGAAAAAAAAAAATCGACAAATCAGATTTAATCCAGAATTCTATCTCAAGAGGAATCTCAGTATAGGAAGATTTTACATAAAGAAATGCGGTTTTTGGTGCAACAGAAACCTTTATATTGTGCACATGTTCGTTTTTTTTTTCCCCGCCACGAGCCTCGACGTAATTTTAAATTGCTCGGTCTGGACAAAAAAAAAAAAAAAAAATTTAAATTTTTTCGGTGATCTTCACAATGTTTCAAATCATTTTTTTTTTTTCTTAAAAACCTACGGTGCCAGCCGTCTTTACGTATTAGTCGAGTTCTTGTTATCCTTCATAAATGTGACATTTTCACCTTCACAAGTGTCTTCTTAGTTCTCAGTATAATATAACGTGTTTTACAATCAACTTTGAGAACACGAGGAAGTTGCATATTCAGCGTTTTCACCGAGAAATACGCTTATTCAGCCATAATAAGATTAAAACAGAATTGACCTAAGTCCAATACCGATGCTATGAGCCGGAAATATATCACAATTTGCACCACTTCTTGTCCTTGAAGTCACGGCTAATTGAAAAAAAAAAATCGACAAATCAGAATTTAAAAACCCACAATTCCATCTGAAAAGGATTCACAATATTGACAGATTTTACCTAAGGTAATGTGGTTTTTGGTGTAACGGAAACCTTGATATGGTTGAAATGTTTTTTTTTTTTTTTACCGCCACGATCATCGACGTAATTTTAAACTGCTTGAGCTGGAGAAAAAAAAAAGTTTTTAAATTGTTTCGGTGATCCTCACAATGTTTCAAAGCCATTTCTTCTTAAAACCCTAAGGTGCCAGTTCTCTTTGCGTGTCAGTCGACTTCTTGTTATCCTTCATAAATGTGACATTTTCACCCTCACAAGTGTCTTCTTTGTTCTGAATATATTATTATGTGTTTTACAGTCAACTTTAAGAACACTTCAAGAAGTTGCATATTCAGCGTTTCCGACGAGAAATACGCATATTTAGCCATTATTAGATTAAAAGAGAATGGACCTGAATCCAAAACGGATGCTATCAGCCGGAACTATTTCACAATTTGCACTCTTTTCCTTGAAGTCACGGCTAAGGGAAAAAAAAATGACAAATCAGAAGTTAATAATCCAGAATTCCGTCTCAAGAGGACTCACAGTAATGAAAGATTTTACCTAAGGATATTTGGTTCATGGTGTAACAGAAACCTTGATGTTGAGATTTTTTTTTTTTTACAGCCACTTGCCTCGACGTAATTTTAAACTGTGCAGGAGAAAAAAAAATCGAAGTTTTTAAATTGTTTCGGTGTTCGTCACAGTGTTTCAAGGTTTTTGTTCTTAAAAACCTAAGGTGCCAGGTCTCTTTACGTGTCAGTCGACTTCTTGTTATCCTTCATAAATGTTAAATTTTGACCCTGACAAGTGTCTTCTTAGTTCTGAATATAATTTTATGTTTTACAATCAACTTTGAGAACACATGAGGAAGTTCCATATTCAGCGTTTTCGCCGAGAAATACGCTTATTCAGCCATCATTAGATTAAAAGAGAATGGACTTACATCTAAAACGGATTCTATCAGCCGGAACTATTTCACAATTTGCACTGCTTCTTCTCCTTTAAGTCACGGCTAGGGGGAAAAAAATCGACAAATCAGAAGTTAATAATCCAGAGTTCCGTCTCAAGAGGAATGACAGTATTGAAAGATTTTACCTAAGGAAATATGTTTTATGGTTTAACAGAAACCTTGATATTAAGATTTTTTTTTTATACTACCTCGAGGCTCAACGTAAAGTTAAACTGCTTCTGCTGGAGGAAAAAAAATCGAAGTTTTTAAATTTTTTCGCTGATCTTCACAATGTTTCAAGCTATTTGTTCTTAAAAACATAATGTGCCAGCTCTCTTTACGTGTCAGTCGACTTCTTGTTATCATTCATAAATGTGACATTTTCACTTTTATAAGTGACTTGAAAACACATGAGGAAGTCGCATATTCAGCGTTTTCGCCGAGAAATACGCTTATTCAGCCATCATTAGATTAAAAGAGAATGGTCCTACCTCCATAACGGATGCTATCAGCCGGAACTGTTTCACAATTTGCAGTACTTCTTGTCCTCGAAGTCACGGCGAATGGGAAAAAAAATCGACAAATCAGTTTCAATCCAGTATTCCGTCTTAAGAGGAATCTCAGTATTGAAAGATTTTACATAAGGAATGCAGTTTTTGGTGTAACAGAAACCTTGATATTGTGCAAATGTTCGTTTTTTTTTTTTCCTCCACGATACTCGACGTATTTTTAAACTACATGTGCAGGAGAAAAAAAAAATCGAATTTTTTAAATTGTTTACGTGATCCTCACAATGCTTCAATTTATTTTTTTTTCTTAAAAACCTAAGGTGCCAGCTCTCTTAACGTGTTAGTAGGCTTCATGTTATCTTTCATAAATGTGACATTTTCACCCTCACAAGAGTCTTCTTAGTTCTAAATATAATATAACGTGTTTTACAATCAAATTTCAGAACACTTGAGGAAGTTGCGCATTCAGCGTTTTCACCGAGAAATACGCTTATTCAGCTATCATTGGATTAAAACAAAATGGACCTACCACCAAAACGGATGCTATCAGCCGGAACTATATCAAAATTTACACTACTTCTTGTTTTTGAAGACAAGGGTATGTGAAAAAAAAAATTCGACAAATCAGAATTTAAAAATCCAGAATTCCCTCTGAAGAGGAATCACAGTATTGAGAGATTTTACCTAAGGTAATGTGGTTTTTGGTGTAACGGAAACCTTGATATGGTGAAAATGTTCGTTTTTTTTTTTATTTACCGCCACGATCATCGACGTAATTTTAAACTGCTTGAGCTGGAAGAAAAAAAAGTTTTTAAATTGTTTCGGTGATCCTCACAATGTTTCAAAGCTATTTGTTCTAAATGCCTAAGGTGCCAGTTCTCTTTGCGTGTCAGTCGACTTCTTGTTATCCTTCATAAATGTGACATTTTCACCCTCACAAGTGTCTTCTTTGTTCTGAATATAATATTATGTGTTTTACAATCAACTTTGAGAACAATTGAAGAAGTTGCATATTTAGCATTTTCGCCGAGAAATACGCTTATTCAGCCATCATTAGATTAAAAGAGAATGGATCTGAATCCAAAACGGATGCTATCAGCCGGAACTATTTCACAATTTGCACTACTTCTTTTCCTAGAAATCACGGCTAAGGGGAAAAAATGACAAATCAGAAGTTAATAATCCAGAATGCCGTCTAAAGAGGACTAACATAAATAAAAATTTTTTTTTTTTTCCATGGTGTAACAGAAACCTTGATGTTGAGTTTCTTTTTTTTTTTTTTACAGCCACTTGGCTCGACGTAATTTTAAACTGTGCTAAAGAGAAAAAAAAAATCGAAATTTTTAAATTGTTGCGGTGATCCTCACAATTTTTCAAGCTTTTTGTTCTTAAAAACCTAAGGTACCAGCTCTCTTTACGTGTCTGTCGACTTCTTGTTATCCTTCATAAATGTGAAATGTTGACCCTGGCAAGTGTCTTCTTAGTTCTGAATATAGTATAACGTGTTTTACAATCAACTTTGAGAACACATGAGCAATTTGCATATTCAGGGTTTTCGCTGAGAAATACGCTTTATTCAACCATCGTTAGATTAAAAGAGAATGGACCTACATCTAGAACGGATTCTATCAGACGGAACCATTTCACAATTTGCACTGCTTCTTCTCCTTCAAGTCACGGCTAAGAAGAAAAGAAAATAGACAAATCAGAAGTTAATAATCCAGAGTTCCGACTCAAGAGGAATGACAGTATTGAAAGATTTTACCCAACGAAATATGTTTTATGGTTTAACGGAAACCTTGATATTGGGAAAATATTTTTTTTTTTTACTACCTCGAGGTTCGACGTAATTTTAAACTGCTTCTGCTGGAGAAAAAAAAATCGAAGTTTTTACATTTTTTCGGTGATCCTCACAATGTTTCAAGCTATTTGTTCTTAAAAACATAATGTCCCAGCTCTCTTTACGTATCAGTCGACTTCTTGTTATCCTTCATAAATGTGACATTTTCACCCTCACAAGTGACTTGTTAGTTCTGAATATAATATAATGTGTTTTACAGTCAACTTTGAGAACACTTAAGGAAGTTGCATATTCAGCGTTTTCGCCGATAAATACGGTTATTCAGCCATCATTAGATTAAAAGAGAATGGACCTACCTCCATAACGGATGCTATCAGCCGGAACTGTTTCACAATTTGAAGTGCTTCTTGTCCTTCAAATCACGGCGAATGGGGGAAAAAAAAAATCGACAAATCAGTTAATAATAAAGAATTCCGTCTCAAGAGGAATCTCAGTATTGAAAGATTTTACATAAGGAAATGTGGTTTTTGGTTTAACAGAAACCTTGATATTGTGCAAATGTTCGTTTTTTTTTTCCGCCATGATGCTCGAAGTAATTTTAAATTGCTTGTGCTGGAAAAAAATTAAATTGTTTCGGTGATCCTCACAATGTATCAAAGCTTTATGTTTTTAAAAATCTAAGGAACCAGCTCTCTTTACGTGTCAGTCGACTTCTTGTTATCCTTCATAAATGTGAAATTTTCACCTTCACAGGTGTCTTCCTATTTCTGAATATAATATTATTTGGCTTACAATCAACTTTGAGAACACTTGAGGAAGTTGCATATTCAGCGTTTTCGCCGAATAATACGCTTATTCAGCCAAAATCAGATTAAAAGAGAATGAACTTACCTCTAAAACGGATTGTGTTACCCGGAACTATTTCAGAATTTGCACTACTTCTTGTCCTTGAGGTCACGGCGAATGGGAAAAAAAATCGACAAGTCAGTTAATAATCCAGAATTCCGTCTCAAGAGGAATCTCAGTATTGAAAGATTTTCCTTGGGAAATGTGGTTTTTGGTGTAACATAAGCCTTGATATTGTGGAAACGTTCTTTTTTTTTTTTTACCGGCAAGAGACTCGACGTAATTTTAAACTGCATGTGCTGTAGAAAAAAAAAATCAAAATTTTTAAATTGTTTCGGTGATACTCACAATGTTTCAAAGGTTTTTGTTCTTAAAAACATAAGGTGCCAGCTCTCTTTACGTGTCAGTCGACTTCTTGTTATGCTTCATAACTGTTACATTTTCAAACTCAGAAGTGTCTTCTTATTTCTGAATATAATATAATGTGTTTTACAATCATCTTTGAGAATAATTGAGGAAATTGCTTATTCAGCGTTTTCGCCGAGATGTACACTTATTCATGCATTATTAGATTAAAAGACCTACCTCCAAAACGGATGCAATCGGCCGATTTGTTTCACAGTTTGCACTACTTCTTGTCCTTGAAGTCACGGATAAAGGAAAAAGATAAATCGACAAATCAGAAGTTAATAATCCAGAACTCCGTTTCAAGACGAATCACATTATTGAAAGATTTTACCTAAGGAAATGTGGTTTATGATGTAAAAGAAAAATAGACATTGTGATTTTTTTTTCCCTTTATTTCTGCCACGAGGCTCGACATAATTTTAAACTGCTTCTACTTCTGAAAAAAAAAAAAAGATAAAAAAATCTAAGTTTTTGAATTGTTTCGGTGATCCTCACAATATTTTAAAGCATTTTGTTCTTAAAAACCTAGAGTGCCAGCTCTCTTTACGTCTCACTCGACTTCTTGTTATCCTTCATAAATGTGACATTTTCACCCTCACAAGTGTCTTCTTATTTTTTAATATAATATAATGTGTTTTACAATCAGCTTTCACAACACTTGAGGAAGTTGCATATTCAGCGTTTTCGCCGAGAAATACGCTTATTCAGCCATCATTAGATCAAAAGAGATTTGACCTACCTCCAAAACGGATGCTATCAGCTGGAACTGTTTCACAATTTGGACTACTTCTTCTCCTTGAAGTCACGGCTATGGGATAAAACAAACAAACCAACAAATCAGAATTTAATAGTCCAGAATACAGTATGATGAGCAATCATAGTATTGAAAGATTTTACCTAAGGTAATGCGGTTTGTGGAGTAACGGAAACTTTGATACTGTGCATTTTTTTTTTTTTTACCGCCATGAGGCTCGACGTAATTTTAAACTATATGTGCTGGAGAAATAAAAAATGGAATTGTTAAATTGTTTCCGTGATCCTCACAATGTTTCAAAGCTTTTTTTTTTCTTAAAAACCTAAGGTGCCAGCTCTCTTTACGTATTAGTCGACTTCTTGTTATCCTCCATAAATGTGACATTTTCTCCCTCACAAGCGTCTTCTTAGTTCTAAATATAATACAACTTGTTTTACAGTCAACTTTGAGAACACTTGAGGAAGTTGCATGCTCAGCGTTTTCACCAAGAAATACACCTATTCAGCCATCATTAGATTAAAACAGAATGGTCCTACCTCAAAAACGGATGCTATCAGCCGGAACTATATCACAATTTGCACTACTTTTGTGCTTGTATTGAAAGATTTTACCTAAGGTAATATGGTTTTTGGTATAACGGAAACCTTGATATGGTGAAAATGTTCGTTTTTTTTTTTTTACCGCCACGATCATCGACGTAATTTTAAACTGCTTGAGCTGGAGGAAAAATTTTTTTTTTAGATTATTTCGGTGATCCTCACAATGTTTCAAAGCTATTTGTTTTTAAAAGCCTAAGGCGCGATCTCTCTTTGCGTGTCAGTCGACTTCTTGTTATCCTTCATAAATGTGACATTTTCACCCTCACAATTGTCTTCTTTGTTCTGAATATAATACAATGTTTTTTACAATCTACTTTGAGTACACATGAGGAAGTTGCAATTTCAGCGTTTTCGCCAAGAAATACGCTTATACAGCCATCATTAGATTAAAAGAGAATGGACCTACCTCCAAAACTGATGCTATCAGCCGGAACTGTTTCACAATTTGCAGTACTTCTTGTCCTTGAAGTCACGGCGAATGGGAAAAAAATATCGACAAATCAGTTAATAATCCAGAATTCCGTCTCAAGAGGAATCTCAGTTTTGAAAGATTTTACATAAGGAAATGTGGTTTTTGCTGTAACAGAAACCTTGATATTGTGCAAATGTTCGATTTTTTTTTCCGCCACGAGGCTCGACGAAATTTTAAATTGCTTGTGCTAGGAAAAAAAAATCGAAATTTTTAAATTGTTTCGGTGATCCTCACAATGTTTCAAAGCTTTTTGTTTTTAAAAACCTAAGGTGCCAGCTCTCTTTATATGTCAGTCGACTTCTTGTTATCCTTCATAAATGTGAAATTTTCATCCTCACAAGTGTCTTCCTATTGCTGAATATAATATTATTTGTTTTACAATTATCTTTGAGAACACTTGAGGAAGTTGCATGTTCAGCGTTTTCGCCGAGATATTCGCATATTCAGCCATCATCAGATTAAAAGAGAATGGACTTATCTCTAAAATGATTCTGTTACCCGTAACTATTTCACAGTTTGCACTACTTCTTGTCCTTGAAGTCACGGCGAATGGGAAAAAAAAAAATCGACAAATCAGTTAATAATCCATAATTCCGTCTCAAAAGAAATCTCAGTATTGAAAGATTTTCCTAAGGAAATGTGGTTTTTTGTGTAACAGAAACCTTGATATTGTGCAAATGTTTTTTTTTTTTTTTTCACTGCCACGAGGCTCGACGTAATTAAAAAACTGCATGTGCTGGAGAGAAAAAAAAAGTCGAAATTTTTAAATTATTTAAGTGATCCTCACAATGTTTCAAATCTTTTTGTTCTTGAAAACATATGGTGTCAGCTCTTTTTACGTGTTAGTCGACTTCTTGTTATCCTTCATAAATGTTACATTTTCACCATCAAAAGTGTCTTCTTATTTCTGAACATAATATAATGTGTTTTATAATTAACTTTGAGAACAATTGACGAAGTTGCTTATTCAGCGATTTCGCCGAGATGTTCGCTTATTCATCCATTATTAAATTAAAAGAGAATTGACCTACCTCCAAAACGGATGCTATCAGCCGGAACTATTTCACAATTCGCACTAACTTCTTGTCCTTGAAGTTACGGATAAAGGAAAAAAATCGACAAATCAGAAGTTAATAATCCAGAACTCCGTATCAAGACGAATCACATTATTGAAAGATTTTACCTAAGGAAATGTGGTTTATGATGTAAAAGAAAAATTGACTGTTTTTTTTTTTAATACTGCCACGAGGCTCGACCTAATTTTAAATTGCTTCTGCTTCTGAAAAAAAAAAAAAAGAAATAAAAAGATTGAAGTTTTTGAATTGTTTCGGTGATCCTCATAATGTTGTAAAGCATTTTGGTCTTAAAAACCTAAGGTGCCAGCTCTCTATACGTGTCAGTCGACTTCATGTTATCCTTCATAAATATGCAATTTTCACCCTCACAAGTGTCTTCCTATTTCTGAATATAATATTATTTGTTTTACAATCAACTTTGAGAACACTTGACGAAGTTGCATATTCAGCGTTTTCGCTTAGAAAAACACTTATTCAGCCATCATTAGATTAAAAGAGAATGGACTTACCTCTAAAACAAATTCTGTCAGCCGAAACTATTTCACAATTTGCACTACTTCTTGTCCTTGAAGTCACGGCTAATGGGAGAAAAAAATCGACAAATCAGAAGTTGATAATCCAGAATTTAGTCTCAAGAGGAATCACAGTATTGAAAGATTTTACCAAAGGAAATATGTTTTATTGGTGAAATCACTCGGAACTATTTAACTCATTAAAATGATAAAGTATTGACTGTCAGATAAAAATGAATTCGAGAAGGTAAAAGCATAACTGTATTACCGAGATATGAAACTGATAAGCATTTGGAATTTGCTTCCTCATGTCCGCAGATTTTTCATGCATGACAGACCCAAACAAGTTGCAGCTAGCAGCAGCATTCATATGACCTGTATTTAATCCAGCTGACTGCTTCGTTTTCTGCCTTAGCAAGAATGATCTATTAAGTATCAGTTATTCATTCGCAGAGACGTCATTTCAAGAACAATAATGCCAACTGTGATCGATACGATTAAAATCCACCTCCTAAAATGTCATGCAATTTTTTTTTTCCAAAACCTTTGCTAAAGAGAGAGTAATTTTTGCTAAAACGCCAAATTTGCATCTTCAAGAAATTTACTCTAATTTTTGAGGGGTTACAGCTAATAGCTTATAAATTAAGAAAATGTTTTAGAGGAGTAAATATTAAAAAAAATAAATAAATCTGCTATCAAAACAGGAGTAGACTATTAAAAGAAATCGATTCATTTGTGAAATTAGCAGGGATTTCCGGTGTTTAATGCACAATATGTTTCGTCTGATGAGGAAATAGTCAAGTTCGTGATAGTATTTTTTTTT
>JAGKTI010003089.1:39354-60439 GCA_018397915.1 Birgus latro | reverse complement strand
TCACATATCACGGTACAAAGCTTATTAATCGAGTGAACTCCACCACTGATAAGATCCTTGGGCTTTTACACTCATCAAGATGTTGATAATACTGCACACAGATGAATTATATGCCCGATCAATAATTTTACATACATTAATTATACATATAACTTGACCTCTTAACCTAACACGAGGTACACAAATAAAGAGAAAAGAATATTTCAATTTCTGGCGTGACTTGCAATAACCACGGTCTCTAACGAACTCGCGGCTCTAATTCCCAGGCTCACAACTTATCACCAAAGATTACTCTAGATTTATTATATTCACCCTAATTTTCCAAAGGGTTACATAAATTAACATAATTATGTATATGATCGGTTGCACAAGAATGATTCTATTTAAAATTTCATAATGCTTGCAATACCTTGTATGTTAGGAAATTCCGACTTCATAAAACACACTCGCTTTTATCTAGAATACTTCACTTTAGAAGAAAAGACTTTTCCAAATGGACCATACAAATACATAATCGACCACAATACAGAAAGAAGTAATCTAGTGGGGAATATTGTGTAAGGGCTTTGGTTAAAAACACTCTGTGGCTCCTACGTAGACCATAACTAGAAGCCTCGACGTTACACTGACAATCTGTGGATCCCATGCTGTCAGGACTCACAATGAACATAGAAGAGAGGTTGGGAAATATCATCAGTCAACTTACTATATATACAGATATATAGAAGATCAATTATTGAGACAGAAAGGGGGGGGGATTTAATCCTATGCCGTCAGGACTCACAATGAACATAGAAGAGAGGACACTCGCGCTCGCTTGCTGCTGTTGTCCTGACACCGGATCTGGCTTTGACTATTACTCTACAGTTTACTTAGTATGACAATCATCAAGGAACTTGCAACAAGGCATTTTCTTTTTCCTCTTACTTAGACAAACTGACTTACGATGTTTCAAATTTTGTGGCAGTCACATGGGTCGGACAGTTTTTACTGAAGCCTGAAATCACGAGTTTTAATTAATTGTAACCATGTGTCGCAGTTGTATGGTCTACGTGCTCTGGCGCCAGTGAAAATTAAATAAATTTCGCGGCTACGAATGACTATAATCCATAATCAGACTTTACCTAAGCTCATAGACATTATTATTTAGTACAACAAGATGATAACAAACCCAACTACAAAATTCTGAATTCAAAGTGCAAATACAACTTATCGCGAATTTTAACCTCGAATTAACTTTCTTTGCCTCTTTATCAAAAACAGATCATGCTTTTGCGCGTCCATCCCGCTCCACACGGTCTTACCTATCAATAATATCACACTCCCGCTATACATTAACTAGGATCAAGCTCGAAAATGAATTTTGATATCCATTTCCCATACATTGCATCAATTAAACAGGGGTCCAGAACTACACTTACACCACACTTAAACTAACTTAAACTACACTTATATTACACTTACATTATACTTATACTAACTTATATTACACTTTTATTATACTTATACTAACTTATAAATTACGGCATTACACGGGTCCATCCTCCAGAAAAAAAAATTTGTACATCGTAAGTCTTCAAACAATTCATTCTTCTACACTTCTTAGAGACATGTGTGCGGACAGGACAGACTTACCCAATTTGACTGTGAATCACCCTATGAACTCCAGATTAAGACAGTGTTCTCACTATCTGATACTCCCATAAGTGGCACCTGTTGGTCCACGAATAATTTGCGTACCCCAGGGGGTCGCTTCCCTGTCACCAATGAACTCCCGAAAATTCAGTAGAAAAAATGTGCTCCAGTCATCCTCCTGCCTGAATGATAACATGGTCGTCTCACCTGGACAAACCTGTGCTCTCGCTGCTAGGATCGTCCCAGGGGCACTTCCCATGCATTCAACCTACTATCACATTTACGCTCTCCATTCATACTTCCTTGTGCTTCCAGCTCTCCAACTAGTAACTGACGTGCGCCCATCAGGTCCTGAAGTCACTGTTACACTCTAGGCCGTGCTGACTGTGATTTGAGGGAGTTCTGCAGGTTTCCCTCGAATTAAAGCAACATAATATCTCCACTGAACTGGGCTACGCCCATGACACATACTCCGATAACAACAAACACGAGATTAAACTCTCTCTCTGAACTCGTGAACTACCACAGTCAATAGTCAGACAGTCCGATCCGCACACATTTCCCTATCCAGCACTTATCTAAATATGACCATAACCATCTTATCATCACTTCATCACACTACAACACTTCAACATTCCTCAATTAGTCTGCATGGAGGTCGTCTTTCACGTGGTGGTAATTGTTCGTCCTCTGGATCAGGTAAGAGCGCTTCGTCCAGGGGCTCTAAGAGCCACTCCTCCCCTCCATAATAGGGTTTTATTTGTCCGGCAGCTCTTTGCAACACCTTCCCTGTGAATACATTTTCTATCACGTATACGCTACCTTCCATTAACACTTCCACCACACGATACGGACGATCCCATTTCACATTAAGTTTACGACATGTGCCAGGAATCACTGTTTCTTTCTTGACCCACACAAGGGTTCCAACTTCAACCACTTGGTTCCTTCACCTTCCATTAGCTACGTCTCGGTACCTTCTCGACATTTTTCGGTGAGTGTCCCGAATAAGGGCGTGAGCTGTTGTGATTTCGTCTTCCTCGCCATCGACTGAGGGTAATGACACACTGACCAGTCTGGGAGGGTGGCGAGAAAAGAAGGCGAAATACGGTTGCTGACCCGTTGATGTATGCACCGCCTGGTTCATGGCGATCTGACAAGACTGGAGCAATTGGGGCCATCGGAGAGGGTGGCCCTGACATAAGGTGGAGAGGACGGATTTCAGGGTCCTGTGCATCCTCTCAGTCACTCCATTTCCTTGGGGATGATAAAGGGTTGTGCAGTACAAGGTGATTTGGTGTCACTGGCAGAACCGCTGGAATTCTTGGTTGGTGAACTCGCCTCCGTTGTCCAGGACAATTCCACGGGAAGTGCCATAATCTGCCACATACTGCCCTAGTTTGTCTGTGATTTGTGTGGTCTGTTTTGTTGTAAGGGGGAAAAACCTGACAAAACGACTATAATAGTCCACTACTGTAAGCACATAGCGATAACCCTGGGTTCCAGCAACCATGTCAGTGAGATCTATACTTATTCTCTCCAGTGGTTTACTCACTGGGAGTAATTCCTTCCACTGTTGCTGCAATCCAGTGTTCTGCTTGAACCTTTGGCAAGTTACACATTTTTTAACATATTCACATACATCAACTTTGAGGTTTTGCCAACAATATAGTTCTTCAGCTTTCTTAATAGTTTTCTTCTGCCCTAGATGACCTGTCAATTCATGGGCGTGTTGCAATGCCTGAACATCTAAGGTACGAGGAACTATGAGACTATAATGAAGACTACCGTCCGCCTTTACACGTACAAAATATAATATTTCTTCTACCAAGGCAAACTGATCTAATGTATTCTTTGGCAGTCTTTTAGTAGGAATCCTACCACCATCTAAATACTGCGCAAGTTCTACCCATACTGGTTCTTCTCTCTGGCGATCTCTCATTTGTTCTCAGTTTAACCCAAGCCAGGTGGCTTCAGGCGATCAGACTACCACTCGAACTGGGCGTGACAACTGGTCTGCGACAAAATTATCTTTACCTTTGAGATATTGTATGTCATAGTTGTATTCCCACATTTCCAGAATCCATCGGTTCATTCTTGGTGATTTAGTCCTGTGTTTGAATATGCTGGTTAGTGGTTGGTGATCTGTGATCACTGTGAACCGTGTACCCCATAAGTAATAGTGATAGTTTCGGCATGCAAGAACTATTGCTAGAGCCTCTTTGTCGTTGGTTGAATAACGAGACTCGCAAGGGGTCAATTTTTTTGAGAAGTACCCGATTGGCTTGTTGGTACCATCAGCTTGAACTTGACTAAGGACTCCCCCAATGTGTGTGTTGTTTGCATCCGTAGTAAGAATGAATGGCTGATCTACTTTAGCTCCAACTAAAACAGGGGCATTGGTAAGGCAAGATTTGAGATGTACAAATGCTTTCTGACATTCGCCCGTCCATTGAAAAGAGGTTCGTGATTTTGTCAAATTGGTGAGTGGTGTAGCGACACGTGCGAACGATGGTACATGTTTTCTGTAGAATCCGCACATTCCGAGGAATCGTCTCTTCCTTCACGGTGGTGGGTGGCTTCATTTTCACTATGGCTCCTATATTCTTCAGATCCGTTTTACTTCCCTCTGCCGAAATCTGGTGACCCAGGAAGGTCACTTCTTTACACTCAAATTCACACTTACTAAGATTTAGTCTTACACCATTACTAGCATGCAGTTCGAAAAGTTGTTTTAAACGATCCAATAGGGTAGGAAAACTGGGGGCCCATAATATTAAGTCATCTAAGTAGTTTTTAACCCAACCCTTCTGTAGAAGAGGTGTTAGCAAATTGACCATTTGTCGTGAGAAGATTGCAGGAGAACAGTTAAGACCAAAAGGAAGGCGATGAAAACGATTGAGCGCCACACCATCGCTGAAAGTAGTCAGATCTCGACTCTCCTCATCTAATAAAATCTGAAAGTATGCCTCTCGCATGTCCAGAGTGACGTAATATTGATGTCCAGCGGCTTGTTCCACTAATTCATCTAGCCGCGGAAGTGGATAGACATCGGCTGCGAGATGCCGCTTTACATGGCGGTAATCGAGGCACATTCGTTTACTACCATCGGGTTTATTAACCAAGATGATAGGTGATAACCAGGCTGCTGTGGATCTTTCAATGATCTCTCTATCCTCCATGTCCTTCAACATATCAGTGATAATTTGTTTTGCTTGAACTGGATAGCGATACATTGGGCCTCGACTGGGCTGAGGATTTTCGACTTTAATATGAGCTGGAGGACCCTTGATCAGACCTAATTCCCCTTGGTCAAGGATAAATAGAGGGTCATACTTTAGAATTAATTCAGTTAATTCTTCTCGCTGGTCATTAGTGAGTTGTTGCCATTTCTGTTCATCAATTAAAGCTTTCAGTTTCTGACTACGGGTACCCTTTTGTTTGACGTGATCATTCTCTGCTAGAAGGTCGTTTCGTATTTTAATGAAGTTAATTTTGTCAGGGACTGGGCTGGTCACTCTCTCGTACGAACCGATGATGGTACCTTTTCGTAACACTTTCACCTTTTTAGTGGGGTTAATGAGTGGAACGTAGATGTTGTTTGCCTCGTTTATTTGAACCAAATAAGGGTGACTATTATGACTAATTCTAGACTGTGGGTAGATGATTAGATTAGTTGTTGGATCCTCTTTCACAGGCAAAGACACAAATATAGATTGGTAAGGGTCTAACTGTAAGGTCGTAAGGAGGTTAATCTGTGAGTTGGTTTGTTTTGGAATAGATAATTCTACAGGTTCATCTTTGACTCTCCTCACCTTGTTTCTCTGTCGGAGGATATGATTCACCACATAAGGTGCACCACCCCAGATCATAACTCTCTTCACTCCATCCCACATGAGCGAAGCTTGACTCAACACGTCACATCCCAGGAGAATGTCTGTACTAAGGCAGGAGTTTGGTACTACCGGGACCCACTGCTTGTGTACTTTCTCATCACCGACCGCTATTTCAACTCGCAACATCCCTAATGTTCTAAGAGGTGCGCCTGTGATTCCTTGTAAGCGCGGCGGATTTTGACGTGTGTTCAGTTCTCCCCCGATCTGTTTGAATGCAGACTCCTTGATTAAAGTATAACTACTGCCGGTGTCCACGACAGCTTCTAACATCTTCCCATTTGTTATTACACTGATAGTGGGAGATGTTTGGCCGCCAGCTAGTCATAACTGCTGAGTCGGTTCATGAGTTACTACCGGAGAGACGCCTTGAGCTGTGGTGTAGGGACTACGTCCAGGACACCCGCGTTCACCTCGCCGACATCCGGGTCTGCGACAATCAAAACAGTGTCCAGGAGGGGGTTTTCGCCAACAATCTCTGAAGTTGTGAGAGGTAGTTCGACAATGAGCACAGTATTTGTCCCTATATACTTTAGGGTTATTAGGCCGTCCCTTATCCGCTTGTGCCAGGTTAGACAAGCTCACGGATCCGGCGTTTTAGATCCTTTACTACTTCTTTCGGTCCATCTGGATTCGAAATGTTACTCTGTTTCAGTGAGGTAGAAGGTGATAGCTGGTTGCCTACCTCCCTGTCTTTCATGCTTCTTTCGGAAGGCAACATATTAACCTGGGAGGTCTGACTCACTTCCAATAGTTGGCGTTCATTCTCTATTCGGTAAATGAATTTTTTTTAATGGGTATTCATCATCTAGGAAACCTTCAAGTTTTACTCCTTGATGGAAGAGGCAATCCATACCACAATTTACGCTTGATAGTTTTGTCTCGGTTAGGGAATCTCTCTCCGGGAAATTTGTGTTCAGTGGCCGCATGTTGACAAATAAAGCGGTGCGTAAAGGCCTGAGGTGATTCTACCCAATCGTAGCAAGCTGAATCCAGTTCCTGCCATGCCCGATCGATACTTACTTCAATAGCAAACTCTGATCTAAGGATCGCCTTGAATGTTAGCCACGTGGTTACTCGTCTTTTAGTCTGGACGTTATGAAAGAAAACTGCCAATTCCGAGCTCACTCGACTCTTCGCAATTTGTATGTGCATTCCATCATCTTGGCTACACTGCTCTACTGCTTCAAAAAACATTTCCAGGCGAGCTGCCGCATCAATACCCTGTAGTTGACCCAGTTCTAGAGTTGGAACATCCCGTGGTCTTGTGAGATTCTCATTACCCGACATTGTTAGAAATCGATCCGGAGTCTGAGGACAGGATGAACTTGGGAAAAACTGCTGCGCCTCAATCTGATCAAACTCATCGTCCTCCTTAATCTGAATTCCTACACCTTGCCAACTCATGGTGAAACGGAAGGAACACCTCTTACTACTATTAGCTATCTAATTTATTAGGCCAGATACCCTCTTATCACTGTCAATAATTTATTTTTCACCTTACTCCTTGCCTCACCTGACCAGTGCACTCCATCTGTTAGCAAACCCGCATAAAAGGCTGTATTAAACTGGATTACCCTTTGCTTTGCTCTACATTTCAGTTTCTGATTGACAGCATTTTGGAAGGTTTGGTAACCCTCAGTGGAGACTGGGGTGTCTCCCTGGTAGATACTGGGTTCCACTAAACACATACGAACTTCTGCTCCACAATCTCTCTCTATGACTTCTGCAATTTGACCAATATCATGCGCTATTTGACTTGGAGTCGTATGCCAGCTTATGTCATTGCTTCCTATCCAGAGTATACACAGATCATGTTGCCACTCTAGCACTCCACTGATTCGTTCATCAGAGAAAAAAGTTCTGGCTTTGGCTCCAGTTGCCCGATACACTTTCAGTTCCACGTCCGAATTAATATTCAGTGACTGAGGTGTTTGACTGTGACCTACTAAGGATACTCTAAACATTTTGTTCTTACACTTTTAACTGTGGGAATATACTGATCAATTTTCGGTTTTATCACTACAATGAAAAATTTTACCTTCTAGGAGTTCTCCATATAAGATCAAGTGGGCCTCTAGCATGTTATTACCAAATCTATCTAAATCCCACCGCTTTAGCCACCAGTGTAACGGTTAGAATTTTGTCTATATGAATTTACTAGTAATCTCACTGCTTGGTCACCAGTGTAAGGGAGCGAATTTTGGTACTATATATATTTATTAGATTTTTACTGATTACTGAATACTGATACTACCGAGGAAGAGATCCCTAGAATTTTTGAGGAAGGCCTCGTAAATTTATTACCACTAGGAAGAAATACCAACAGGTAGAAGTAGAAAAAATGTTGGTAGGCTGCCACCACCCAGCGTTTGCCAGGAAAGAAGTTATTAGTCCCGCTCAGTGAAAGATGGGACACTGAGGCCTAGATACAGTTATCAGGGTAGCGTGAGTAAATTAGAGTGCATGAATCCTATAGATAGTAACATACCTTGCAGGCCACTCGATCTCACTATCAAACTTCCCAGAGGAGTTTAGATCAAACACATAAGAAAAATATATTATATATGATTTACTAACCTTAACATACATTAAATAAAATTAACCCTCGAACAGTAGAAAATAGTACACAGTTATACTTCAGTCTCTGATTCCTCCAGAATAACTGGGAAAAAATAATGTTCTCTTCTCCACAGAAAATAAATCAGGCTGACTCACATATCACGGTACAAAGCTTATTAATCGAGTGAACTCCACCACTAATAAGATCCTTGGGCTTTTACACTCATCAAGATGTTGATAATACTGCACACAGATGAATTATATGCCCGATCAATAATTTTACATACATTAATTATACATATAACTTGACCTCTTAACCTAACACGAGGTACACAAATAAAGAGAAAAGAATATTTCAATTTCTGGCGTGACTTGCAATAACCACGGTCTCTAACGAACTCGCGGCTCTAATTCCCAGGCTCACAACTTATCACCAAAGATTACTCTAGATTTATTATATTCACCCTAATTTTCCAAAGGGTTACATAAATTAACATAATTATGTATATGATCGGTTGCACAAGAATGATTCTATTTAAAATTTCATAATGCTTGCAATACCTTGTATGTTAGGAAATTCCGACTTCATAAAACACACTCGCTTTTATCTAGAATACTTCACTTTAGAAGAAAAGACTTTTCCAAATGGACCATACAAATACATAATCGACCACAATACAGAAAAAAGGAATCTAGTGGGGAATATTGTGTAAGGGCTTTGGTTAAAAACACTCTGTGGCTCCTACGTAGACCATAACTAGAAGCCTCGACGTTACACTGACAATCTGTGGATCCCATGCTGTCAGGACTCACAATGAACATAGAAGAGAGGTTGGGAAATATCATCAGTCAACTTACTATATATACAGATATATAGAAGATCAATTATTGAGACAGAAAGGGGGGGGGATTTAATCCTATGCCGTCAGGACTCACAATGAACATAGAAGAGAGGACACTCGCGCTCGCTTGCTGCTGTTGTCCTGACACCGGATCTGGCTTTGACTATTACTCTACAGTTTACTTAGTATGACAATCATCAAGGAACTTGCAACAAGGCATTTTCTCTTTCCTCTTACTTAGACAAACTGACTTACGATGTTTCAAATTTTGTGGCAGTCACATGGGTCGGACAGTTTTTACTGAAGCCTAAACTCACGAGTTTTAATTAATTGTAACCATGTGTCGCAGTTGTCTGGTCTACGTGATCTTGCGCCAGTGAAAATTAAATAAATTTCGCGGCTATGAATGACTATAATCCATAATCAGACTTTACCTAAGCTCATAGACATTATTATTTAGTACAACAAGATGATAATAACAAACCCAGTTACAAAATTCTGAATTCAAAGTGCAAATATAACTTATCGCGAATTTTAACCTCGAATTAACTTTCTTTGCCTCTTTATGAAAAACAGATCATGCTTTTGCGCGTCCATCCCGCTCCACACGGTCTTACCTATCAATAATATCACACTTCCGCTATATATTAACTAGGATCAAGCCCAAAAATGAATTTTGATGTCCATTTCCCATACATTGCATCAATTAAACAGGGGTCCAGAACTACACTTACATCACACTTAAACTAACTTAAACTACACTTATATTACACTTACATTATACTTATACTAACTTATATTACACTTATATTATACTTATACTAACTTATAAATTACGGCATTACACTCATATCGCCGATCAAGCCACAAGTACCAGCAGCGATGAGGGCTTGTCAACCCAGTGCTTGCTAGAGGCGGCTTGGTCATGCAGAAGGAGTTCCAGTGTTCCAGTGTGCATGCTAGATGCAGCACCCCCGAGCTTGCTAGAGGCGGCTTGGCCACT
Organism: Birgus latro; assembly: GCA_018397915.1. NCBI lineage: Eukaryota > Metazoa > Arthropoda > Malacostraca > Decapoda > Coenobitidae > Birgus > Birgus latro. The sequence continues at coordinate 50,504 of JAGKTI010003089.1, read as the reverse complement.
CAGGAGTTCCAGTGTTCCAGTATGCTTCCTAGATGTGACACCCCCGAGCTTGCTCAAGGCGGCTTGGCAACACAGAAGAAGTTCCTGTGTTCCAGTGTGCGTCCTAGATGTGGCACCCCAGATCTTGCAAGAGGCGGCTTGACAACGTAGAAGGAGTTCCAAACCACTCACTCCCCAGAGTCTGGCTGGCCTCGCCAATGTGATGCTGAAGCTGGAGCCAGTCCTCCCCCCCCCCCACACACACATCCCCTCCCACAGGTAGAGAGTGCCCTCCTACACCTGGAAAAGGAATCACGGGCCTGGTGACAAACTTGTCCCGACACTCTCGGGTCCCTTCTAACATCACCATTAGACCCATTCTGGGCACAAATCACACAACCCTATCGCCAGACTAAGAGGGATAAAGCAGCAGACGTCAGGTTTACAATTTTCCAGAGCCAGAGTCGTAGCCTATCTCCCCCTTAGCCTTATCACCACTAATTCACCACACTACAACACCCATACACACGTAGAGTTCAACGCCAGCCCTCTTCCTTTTCCAGATAATACCCCAGTGGCAATTGTGTCATATCCAGGACATCTCCTTCCAAGTTTCCCCCTCCCCAATTCACCTTTGCCCCAATAGGCCATTTCCTCCAGATAGATCTCACGATCTCAGATGTAAAACTGTGTGGAAAACCTAGTGTCATAATAAATCTTTTGCCTTGCCATCTGGAGTTTCTGTGTTTACCCTGCACTGTTAAGGTGTATAGAGTCCTGCTTTGGTGTTCCTCCGTGTTTAGAAGAACCCCACTGGACTACGAAAATTCTAGTATAACACTGGTGGCTAGCAGTGGTTCTAAATATGGAGCGAAGGCAAAGCGGAGTTTCGGTCACCAAGGTACACTGTACACAGACGCCAACATGGCAGCACTGAGGGCCCCACATTCCCATCCCCAAGTATGACTCCAAACTGTACGATATCACTACTTCTATGGAAATGGTCAAGCTGGAGTTGGACTTGGTTAATGAGGAGGACGCGCAAAAGAACGCTGTATTACTACCCCACTTAGGGAAGTCAGTTGCCCTGGTAGCCAGGAATGTTAATGCAGCCCTAACATGGGCAGAATTCAAACAATTTGATCCCAACCAAACATCCCTCAGGGCGGTCATCACACTGTTGCAACTTAACAACGTAAAGTTCAAGGGAGGCCTTGACGCTACCCTAGAAGAGTTGCAAAAACTCATAATGTCCACATACAGTATGCCCAGCTTATGGAGGAACAGCATAACCAGCACAAATTCGCTCACCTGAAACGTGTCCTATCCAGTGCTGTCCAGGAACATTCACTATCCATGACACCCAAGGGTTCAATAGAGACATAGTAACAATCCAATGCCTGTTAGCAGCACACACGGGGAGACAGAAGCCAATCTGGGCCGTACGCCATATCCTGACCCAACCAAATCGTAAGACTGAAGAGTGATGAGGTGCAAACTCCCCGTTCTATCCTCGTATCTCCCCATCTCCACAGGACAAACTGCTGCGGCAAGACAACTTAATCTTGATCAACCCTTGGGAGTTCAAAGCCTATACTGCTTTCTGTGCCCTGCACAATATGCGGGAACAAATTAAGGCTCAGTGTAACAGGTCTAACCGATGGGGCCCACCATCACAACCCCGCCCCATCCGTTGCATAGTCAATAAATACACCCAAACAAACGACACAGAATTAGGGCCTGAAGACGAGGTGGATCCAGTAGCCCCCTTTTACAGCATGGAAGAACAGCTGAAAACCACGGAATCCTCAGAAGCTGGGCTGGATTCTTTAGGATTCCCTCTGTCAGCTCTGGCTCTGGCGGGGGCAAGTAGCACCAAACTCAAAACGCCAGTCTACAGGACACTCAAACTACAGAGAGTCCAAGTGCGGCTCCTAGTGGATACTGGTGCCACGTGTTCCTGCTTGTACACGCGGTTCTACCGACAGAATCAGGCAGCCTTCAACACCCTCCAGTCCTCGTCCACTGACCTCATTGGAGCAGGGGACGAGCCTTTGGCTCTGAAGGGTGAAACTCTTCCACTCTTAGTTACCAACCCAGAGCCGTCAGTCAACACTAACCACCCCTGCATTGTGCTCGACTCAAGGTGTACAGCGTACGATGGTTATCTTGGGTTGGACCTACTACAAAAGCTGGGAGCCACAACTGACTGCCAGTACCGGCGCCTCCGGTTCGGGGCCCACACTCAAGCGGCCAGCCTGCACAATGTGCAGGCCATCACGAAAGAAACAACCACCTTCCAGCTCCACCACCAAGCCTGGGTACTGCCAATACCTCGGCCCAGCATTCACTACTTTTTCCCTACAAATGGACCAACAATTTGCTGCAAATTGCGCAATTGTCCCCCCTCACACCAACGAAGTTGCCTTGTCGAGGCTTCCCTTCAAGTCACTCACCAACAGAAAACGGGGAGCAACACACCAGAGAACACCTTAATGCGGCAATGGAAAACTAAACTAAAACCAGATCAAATAGGGGGCCACCTCTACACCCCTTCTGGCCACATCATCATTGACCCTGCGGAGGTCGAGGGCATCATGGCTCATCTGCACCACAGGAATGGTATTCACTCGGACAACAGAAGCTACCCCAAACATTCAGGGATGTCTACTGGACACCGCACCCATGAGCCATCGTCAGACGGGTGATTGAAGCCTGCCGGGCCTGTGCCCTAGGTAAAGACATTTCCCCACCATCACCTGACTTGCATCCCTCCTCTATCTCATCAGCAACCAGCTCTCCTATCTCACGAACCCCCAGCCCACCATCGTCATCCACACTGTCACCACCCAGATCATCAGCCCGGCGCTCCTTGCCACCACCCTTCATGCCCCCCCCACCACAGCCGACACCTTCCACTCAGCTTCATCCCCTTCCCAACCCACTACCACTTCACCCCACTATGTACTTCCATCCAGGGATTCTCCCCTCTCACTCCCCACATGTTCCATCTTGGCCGCCTCCTCACTGCCCTCATGATCTTCCTTAATCCCATCTCCACCCCCTCCAGCTCTGCCTCATCCCCGTCCCAACTCACCACCACTCCACCCCACTCTGTGCTTCCATCCAGAGATTCTTCCCCCTCCCTCACCACAAATTCCATCTCCCCTGCTGCCTCAGGGGCCCCCACTACCTTCCTCAATCCCATCTCCCTCCCCCCATAGCCCCAACTCAACCTCCAGCTCCACGTCCTCGTTCTCCCACTTGATCAACCGTTGGAGCTGCATTCTAATCTTCACCAGATCGGGCTGACAATCGCGACCTCCAGATAGATACAGACCCACAACACCACCATAAACCGCAACCCCACCCATGGCATTCCCACCAACTACCAATCCCACTCCTCTCCCCACGCACAACACCTAAACCCCCCAAAATCCAGTCTCTCACAAACACAAACTCACACCCACCCTACTATGCCAATGCCTCCCCCCCCCACAGCAGTACTTTTGCATCCATTTCCATGGATGACAAGTTAATCCCCAGGTCAAAGGTCACCATCCGACTCCCTGCCACAACTTTAGTCACTACCATCACCGCCATCTCCTTGCTCCAACCACAGCCAAACCAAGCCTTCTGGGTCTCACAGGATGGACAACAAAGAAGAATCCAGAAGCCTCAACACTTGCCCTGATTATAAACCAACCATCCCCATCCCAGCTCCTTGGTCCTCATTGACAACCCTGCCAGAGAACCCGATGAATGATTCCGCTCCTGGTACCGCCTCCTCCACAAGCTCAAACCAACCACCACCACCAGCCGAGAGGAAATATTCGACCTCCTGCCACGAGGACTTGGCTTACAAGACGACGGGGGTGGTAAAACACCTGGGGCCTTAACCTGACAAGTCGAAAGATCTACTGCAGTTCTGGCTCAAAAGGGGGCAGGAGAAAATATGTGCAGCCACAACCGAGTCACGGGGGTACGAGTGTCTTCCCAAGAAGGACACAGGTAGCCAGCACACCCTGTGGCTGGAAGTCCCTTTAGCCTGGAACCGCCACGCTACCCATATCGCCGATCAAGCCAACAGTACCAGCAGCGACGAGGGCTCGTCAACCCAGTGCTTGCAAGAAACAGAATGATCAGGCTGCTAGAGGCGGCTTGGCCACACAGAAGGAGTTCCGGTGTTTCAGTCCGTTTGCTAGATGTGGCACCCCCGAACTTGCTAGAGGCAGTGAAATATCCACCCGAGGAGGAGACCCTTGGGAGGGCGAGACACCCACCCCAGGAGGAGGCCACAGGGAGGTGCACAGGGGCCCTGAGCCACATCGGCCCATGTCCCCCACTACCATATGCCCCTCTTCCACCCAGCGAGACCAGCGGGGAATGCATCGCCCAGGTGCATTACCCTCCAACCAGGATAGCACTCACCAGACTCAGGGTGGGACTTGTTTCTATGCAGTCCCACATGGGGCCTCGGTAACGTCCACCGGACTTACCACTAGAGGAGGAATGACCACTGGTCTTCCCAGTCCTACATACCCCAAGGGGAGCAGCGGCACAGTAACATCCACCTGACTGCTGTACAGGGAGCATCCACTGGACCTCCCTCTTCTGCCACCCACCTATGGGAGCAGGGGCACAGTAACGTCCACCAGACTTGCCATCGGAGGAATGTCCACCAGACTTCCTCACCTGTCATCCCAGGGAAGGGAACAGAGCCTTGGTAGCGTCCACCAGGTCTGCCATAGATGGGACTTCCACTTTTCTCCGGCAGCGGGACCTCTGTAACGTCCACTGGTCTTACCACAGGCGCAGGAATGTCCACCGGACTTCATCTCCCTGTTACCCCTGGGATGAGTGGTGCCAGACTCCTCCACTACCCCGGAAGGGAGCCTTGGTAACGTCCACCAGACTTGCCAGGCGGAGGGAGCATCCACCGGATCTTCTTCCACTGCCCCGGAGTGGAGTTCTGGCAACGTCCACCGGACTTGTCAAGCTGAGGGAACAACCACCGGTCTTCCCTCCTCCACTACCCGGAGGCCCCTGCCGAGGGCAGCATCCTGGCTCAGCCCACCTCTCCAGAGGCTGAGCAAGACACCCCTCATGCTCCCCTCATACCACTAGTGGTGGAGATTGCTCCCCTACTGAGTTACTGGTGGACAATGTCTGGAGTGGCCCCATCATGAGCCTGGGTGTCCTGCCCCTACAGCCGTTCCCTCGACTTCCCCAGTCGCTGTCGGACTCCCAGGGAGAGAGCAGTCACAGGCAGCCCCTGACGGCCTCCCCAACTCAACAAGACTGCAGCCCCCAGCCCTCGAGGGGTGCCCCGACGAACCCGGGCCAGGACCAGCCCAGACCCTCCAGCAGGACCCCCACCACTTCTGCGCCTCCTAGCCCTGTTTGGCCCTAGCCCCAAGGGCCACCCCACACGTAAGGGCCCCATCAAAAGGGGACCACCAACGACGCCGCCCTACAGCCCCCACTGGACGCCCCACTTTTGCGCCCGAGACGAGCGCCTCTCCCGAGAGTGCACCCCAACAGCCCACCTCCCGCATCTGGCTGCCGCCTGCACCTGTCTGTAATCCAGTCTGCTACAAACTTTGTATGTGACAGTAAGTGTTTGTGCTGTGCCATATGTTTTATGTTGAGCATTGTATATTTTCTCTATTAACCTGTGTTTCGTTAGCCTGTGTTTGAGCCCTGTTTCTTTGTTGCATGCTCTTGCCCGGTCCTGAACAAAAGAACCCAAGTCCATGCTAGTGTTTTAAGTGCAAGAAGTTGAACTTAAAACACGCTGCATAACACTTGTGGCTAGCGGTGGTTCTAGATCTGGCAGAGAGCAGCAAGAAGCAAAGAGAGAAAGTAACAAACATGGTTTCCAAACCTCACATTCAATTATCAAAGGTCGACCTTGAACAATGCGACATAGACACATACACGTGCATGGTCAAACCTTTGTTGGACATAGGGTCTGAGCATGACAAAGAAAGATAGCAGGACCCTACCACACCTGGGAAAAATAGTCTCCAGCATCACTGCAAAAATCATCACTCAGCTGACATGGGCACAATTCAAGCAAATTGTGGCCCAAGGGGTCGCACCATCACTAGGGAAGGTTGTCGTTCTCTCTCAACTCGACCCCTTCACCTACAACACTAACCTCGACGACACCCTCATCCAGGCCAGGCGACTTGTCACTGCTGCCTACCTTGGAGCCGACACCACCACCCGAGACCAACACACCTTCAACACCCTACTGAGGATCCTCCCCAGTGCCATCAGAGAGCACTTTACGATCTATGATCCAACGTCCAGCTTGTCAGGCACCTCCTCGTCGCCCACACCATCCCACAAAACATCAGTGCGGTTAGCCGAGTTCCAACCCACAAACTGCCTCAACCCAAACACCGGACACCCCACCACTACGCAGCCCAAGACCTGCCCAACACCAGTTTATTATCTTCGACATCCTGCTGTACATATGATGGCTACCTGGGGCTGGATGTCCTACAAAAACTCCACACTTGCATCGATTGCCACAAGCGGTGCTTCCACTGCAGGAAACCACAACCCCCCCCCCTCAGCCACACTGTATGTGCACAACCACCCCCCCTCCCTGCCCCCATACCCACCCCATCATGTCATCCACCCTACCTCCTGCGACCCCTCGCCCCCCCCCCACCCCACCCCCCACCTTCCCTACCACCATCGCCTCCCCCCTTACCACCCTCCCCAACCACCACGAGGGCTGGCCCCACCCTGCATCGACCCACCAGAAACTCCGTCCTGTTCTCCCCAAAGCTTACNCCTGCGACCCCTAGCCCCCCCACCACCCCACCCACCACCTTCCCTACCACCATCGCCTCCACCCTTACCACCCTCCCCAACCACCACGAGGGCTGGCCCCACCCTGCATCGACCCACCAGAAACTCCGTCCTGTTCTCCCCAAAGCTTACCGATGGGAGCCATTGCCTCCTTCCTGTTGTCCCCCCCCTTTCTCCCCCCCCCCCCAGATCTGAGCAGTGCGCATCGCCAACATTTCCACCACCACCCTCACCCTCCCCAAGGGATTAGCAGTCAGGGAGATGGAAGAAGCTGAGCTGTGCTCCTCTCCCCCCTCCCTTCCCCCCACCACCCTGCCCCCCATACCTGAACACCTCTCATTGCAACAAACCAACGGCCTTCGACGCCTCCTCCTGGACTTCCAAGACATCTTCTCGTCGGGACCAACAGATATCGGCCACACTACGTACCTGTCCCACGAGATACACACCACAGGACTGCCTATACACCAACCATCTAGGAGGAAAAACCCTAACCAACGGGCTGAGGAAGATCAGCAGGTCCAGGACATTCTAAATGCTGGCATCATATCTCCATCCACCAGTCTTTGTCCTCCCCCGTCGTCCTAATGAAGAAAAAAGACAGCACCATGCACTTTTGCGTAGACTACAGGCGGTTAAACAACGTGACTACCAAAGACGCCACACCCCTGCCCAGGATCGACGACTCTCTTGACTCCCTATACAGTGCATCCTGGTTCTCCACCCTCGACCTGCGGTCAGGATACTGACAGGTCCCAGTGCATCCCGAAGACAAAGGCAAAACCGCATTTTCTACAAGCAACAGGAAGCACTATGAATTTAATTTTCTCCCCTTCGGCCTCTGCAACGCCCCTGCAACGTTCTCCTGGCTGATGAATTCAGTGCTCAGCGGCCTCACCTGGGAAATATGCCTCACATACTTGGATGACGTGATTATCTTCAGCCGGATCTGGGCCGACTATCTCCACCGACTCCAGCAAATTTTCCTCAGAGTCCGGCAGGCAGGGCTCAAGCTTAGGCCGTCCAAGTGTGTCCTAGCTCAACATTCCGTCTCCTTCCTGGGACACATCATCTCCAAGGAGGGCATAGCACCTGACCCAAATAAATTATGTGCCATCGCAGACCTCCTCCTGCCCTAAGACGTCCATGAGGTCTGCGCCTTCATCAGCTTCACATCATACTACCACCATTGTGTAAAGGGTTTCATGAACATAGCAAAACAGCTCCATGACTTGACAAAGAAGGGCGAAGCTTTCACCTGGACAGAAGACCGCTTACAGGCATTCAACACCTTCAAAAATAAACTAATCACCACTCCAAAAGTTGCATTTCCTGACTACACCCTGCCTTCTCACTTGTACACCAACGTATCTTTACTCGTAGTAGCGATAGCGATCGGTGCCGTCCTAGCTCAAGTCCAGGAAGGGCGGGAACACGTCATCGCCTGCGCCAGCTGCACTGTTAACCAGACCAAAAAAAATTACACTGCCACCAAACAGGAATGTCTGGGCATCATCTGGGCTCTGGAATACTTCTGGGCTTACCTGTCTGGCACCCACATCACCATGATCACTGACCACCAGTCCTCCCAGTGGTTACGGCATTCAGAAACCCAAAAGGCCCAACTCATCAGGTGGAGAGAAGCCCTTGAGGAGTTCAACTTCGATATAGTGTATCGGCCAGGGAAATTACAGTACATACAAATGCTGATGCCCTATCCAGACTACCCATCAACTCCATCCACACTACCCCTAGCCTCCTATAGCGATGGCAAGAGAAAGACCATCCCGACTGGATTCCGCCCCACATATTCTCCAAATTTTAGCAGCACGGCAACCACTTGTGCACATACACTCAGGACACATAGCCCTCAACCCAGACACCGCCATAGACACCCTGACCCACTTACACTCAGATAATGGTATACACCTTGGAACTAAGAAACTCCTACAGATTTTCAAAAACAACTACTGGACACCAGAACCCTCCCACCTAGCCAAGCAAGTTGTTCAAGCCTGCCGAGCACGTGCATTCGGGAAAGACACCACCAGGACACCAGGCCCTTCCAGAAACATCGTTGCCAGTAAACCTTGGCAGTTCCTCTCAGTGGACATTGTCGGGCCCCTTCCACCCAAATCAGGCTATATATACATTATCTTATTCGTTGACACCTATCCCAAATTCCTGATTGCCTGTTAAGCCAAAGAACACCACACCATCGCCGTTTCAGACGCCCTAGTCCACCATGTATTCCCGTATTTCGGCATCTCCCAGCCTCTCCACTCTGACAACCCCCCGGAGTCCACCAGCAGGATATGGACGGAGCTCACCGAAATATTTGGGTACAACATATCCCATTCCTCCCCGTACTGGCCCCAAGGAAATGGCATTTGTGAGAGGAGCCACCGCACCTTACTCAACCAAGTGCAAACCAGAATCCAGGAAGCACAAGACGAAGACTGGCCAGCCCATGTAAAGATCGTGCAATGGGGGATGAACTCCTGCCCATGGGAGGATGGCATCACCCCATACGAGCGAATGTTTGGCGAGGCGCCACTCCTCCTGCCACTCCACCAGCACTTGCAGCCACCCGCCACCTCCCCCGTCTCTGACCCCCTACACCATCTCAAACGAAGATTACACCACCTCCAAAACACACAGGACCTCAAACCTGACACCACTGCAACTAGCCCCAACAAACCAGGCAACTCCATCATGGTGGCCAAACTACCGGCCCTGAACAAGTTGTCACCACTCTACCCGGGGCCTTTCACAATCGTAAAAGTCCCTAATCCCTGCCAAGTGATCATACAATATCACAACACCACCCACACCTACCGAAACCGCCACGTGCACCCCTTTCATTCATCTCCAACTCCACCATCCCGCCACCCTCACCCTCCTGCCCAGCGTGCCGCCTCACCACCTGATCACAGCTCTGACTCATACTCCTGCTATTTCACACATTCTGTCTCCTCACCTTCACCCAGCCCCCCCTCCACCATCACCTCTCCCACCATCACCCCCTCTGACCCCTCACCCTCTCCACAAACCCCCCACTTGCCTCCGGCGACCTCACCTCAAACACCCACCTCCACTACCATGCTGCCGTCCCCAACTCCAACACCACGTGACCAGCCCTCCCTACCCCCATCTCCCCACCCGCACTACCGCCACGCCCAGCACCAGACAACACACGCCACCATGTCCCTCACCTTCACCCGCTCCTCACTCCATCCCCACGCCCCACTGCAGGCTCCACACCACTTCCCCATCCTCCACCTCCACCTCCCCACCACCACCCCACATCGCAACCCCACCGCCCCAGCCATAAACCACCCACGCCCACCTAACTAACACATCACACACCTCTTCACCACCCACTCCTGTACTAACCACCACCACAACCAGATTAGGACACCTATCTTGCCCACCTGCCAGGTACGCCCCAGTGCTCTCACCACCACCCACACGACTCACATGAACCTCCACCACACCACGCACACCCAACACCTCCCCCCTCACCCTAAAAATACACCACAAGGGATGGAAAATTCCAGTAGCCTGGCCTACTAAGCCGATTAAGACAACCCCCTCACGACCTCATAAAAGCGGGGCGACCTCATCCATCTCCAGTCTGCAGCCGACAGCCACAGGTCACTCACCTTGCTCCCTGCCACCCGAGATGAGAATCAGGCACGTCCTGTGGACTGCCGGAGGAAGCAAATGCCGGCTGAAAGGAACATCTCAGTTGATCCACCTCCTACAGCAGACACATCAGACCTCCACCCTAGATGGTGACATGGTATGTAGGAGGACTGCTGGACCATGATAGCAGGCTGTGAAGCCTATGCCCAGAGTCGGACACATAAAAAAAAAAAAAAAAGATGTCATCTATAACCACAACAAGGAGCCGAACCACCCCAAACGCCACTGGACGGATCTACTCCACCACCTCACGCTCTCCCACCAGACGTCCACTTCCGATACCTACCACCTCCAGCCATGGGGACGTGACTTCCATCCCCGCGACGGTGGTGAAATACCAACCCGAGGAGGAGACCCCGGGGAGGGTGAGACGCCCACCCCAGGAGGAGGCCATGGGGAGGCGCACAGGGGCCCCGAGCCACACTGGCCCACGTCCCCCACTACCATATGCCCCTCTTCCACCCAGCCAGACCAGCAGAGAGTGCATCGCCCAGGTGCATTACCCTCCAACCAGGACAGCACTCACCGGTGGCTGGAGTTACCCTCCAGCCACTGCACTGGTGTATATTTGTCTGGGGGATGGGCTATGCCCCCCCCCACGCCAGCGTTCTCTGTCGCCATGCAGAGGACGCCCC